>PVKB01005198.1:0-107931 GCA_004027205.1 Ctenodactylus gundi
TTTTTTTTTCAGTTTTCCCATCCTCTTTTCAGGGCCTTTTCCCTTTTCTTGCTGCCAATCATCCCTCTCCCTTCTCTTTTTCATGTTAGGATCTTTGGGTACATGTATTTATGGTAATCTCATGTGAGGCACAACAATTGATACCTGATCCTCTGTAATTGGTCCATTTGAGAATTATTGACTCAAAGTGTTCTCATTTTCTCCAAATGCTTCCTATCTGTCTTTCTTTGTGGCTACATAGTATTTCATTGTGAATAAATACCACATTTTATCTACTCCTTTGTTGATGGGTAAAAAGGTTATTTCCAGGATTTAGCTATTGTGAAGTCTGCAGCTATAAACATGGATATGCTTGTGTCTTTATGATGTGATGACTTTAGTTCTTTTGGGAAAACGCCCAGGAGAGTTCTGGCTGGGAGGCACATTGATTTCCACAAAGGCTGAACGGTCCCAGCAACAGTGCAGAGGCATCCCTTTTCTCTACAGTCTTGCCAACAGTTGTTACTTTGCATTCTTGATATAAGCCGTCCTTATTCTCATTGTTTAGATTTGCATCTCTCTGGTGGCTAAAGATGTTGAACACATGTTCATGTTCTTATTGGTCTTTTAACTTTCTCTTTTGAGAAGTTTCATTTCAGTTGCCCCTTTCTAAATGGGATCTTTTTTTTTGGGGGGGGGGTTGAGCTGTTTATGTATTCTAGATATTAATTCTGTATTGGAGGCATCTCTGATACAAATGTCCTCCCATTCTATGGCCTATCTCTTCCCCTTGTCAATTCCTTGCTGTGCAGAAGCTTTTTAGTTTGATGTAGTCCCGTTTGCTGATTCTTTGTTAGTTCACGTTTTCTGTTCATAAAATTCTTTCCTGTGTCCTTCAATGTTTTACCTATTTTGTCGTCCAGTAGATTTAATATATCTTCCTTGATATTCAGCTCTTTGATCCATTTTGATTTTTAGTAAATGATGGTGACAGATACGGAGCTAAATTCATTCACCTGCACGTGCATACCCAGTTTCCTAGCAATGCTTGTTGAAGATGCTGTTTTTTCTCCAGTGGGTGGTTTTGGGTTCTTTTTCAAAATCAGAGATTGAGGGTGCTTGGGTTTGTCTTTGTACCCTCAATTTTATTCCATTAATGTTGTATCTTCTACCAGTACCATGTAGATTTAATCACTGTTGCTTTTTGTAGTGTATTTTGAAGTCTAGAAGTGTAATTCATCCAGCTTTGCCCTTATTGCTGAAGATTGCTTTGAAAATTCTGTTTTTTTTTTTTCTGGCTCCATATGAATTTTAGAGTTGTTTTCTTCTAGTTCTGTAAAGAATGTTATTGTAATTTGTATAGCAGTTTTGTAAGTATGACCATTTTGACAATCTTAGTTCTTCCTTTTAAGGACCATTGGGATGTCTTTCTATTTTCTATAGTAGTCTTTAGTCTCTTTCTTTAAGGTTCTGTAATTTACTCTGTATAGCCCTTTCACTTATGTGGTAAAGTTTATTCCTAAGTATTCTGCTTTTTGTTCTGATTGTGAATGGAATTGATTTCTTTATTTCCTTCTTGTTGAGTTTGTTGTTGGTGTATAGGAGTGCTATTGATTTGTGGGTGTTGAGTTGCCTACAAATTTGTTGAATTTGCTTGCTAGTTTTAAGAGCTCTCTGGCAGATTTTTGGGGGGCTTCAGTGTATTGTATCACGTCATTTACAAAAAGGGATAATTTAAATTCTTCCCTCCCGAATCATATCCTTTTTATTTCTTTCTCTTGCCTGATTGCTCTGGCCGTAATTTTGTACACTGTGTTGAAAAGTAGGATCAACCTTTCCTTGTTCCTGATCTTAGAGTACTTTCATTCTTACCCAATATGGAATTGTATTGACAGAGAGTTTGTCATAAATAGTTAGGATCAGACTGAGATGAGGTCCTTCTGTTCCTATTTTCTTCAGGTTCTTTATCCTAAATAAATGTTGAATTTTGTCAAATACTACGTCTGCATCCATTCAGATGATCATATGAATTTTTTCTCTTCTGCATCCATTCAGATGATCATATGAATTTTTTCTCTTCTGCATCCATTCAGATGAGCATATGAATTTTTTCTTTGCCTCAGAAGACATTTCGAGCAACACTGAAGAACTGAAACAACTGAATATGTTTTCTAATGGCAATGAGCCTGAGTTTGGAATGAATGAGAAGAAAATATTTAGAAAAACTGAAACATTTGAAAATTAAGCCACACAACTCTAAATCAGAAGGCAATAAAGGAGTCAAAGGAGAAATAAGAAGATACTTCAAATGATTTATAATAAAAAATAAATATATGTGAGGTACTTCAAAAGTCACATTAAACAAGAAAGAAAATTTAAGAGCAGTGACTTATCTTCCATTTTAAGAAGCACAAAAGAAGATCACAGCAAGCACACCTAATATAAATAGAAGATAATAATACAAATAAATCAGTGAAATTGAAAAAATTACCAAAAATCAATAATACCAAATACTTGTTTTGAAAACATTAATACAATTGATAGATCTCTAGTAAGAATAAGCAAAAAAGACCTTACTATCTTGCCACATTAATAGCAAAAGAGAAGATATTACCACAGCCTCTATTGTTAATGAAAAAATTTATGCTAGTAGATGTCAAAATGTAGACTGAATAAAGAAATCTTTAAGGAACACAATGTGCTGAAATAGGAAGAAATGAATGCTTAGAACACTTACTTTTTATTAAGATAAATAATAGTAAATAATATATTTTACTTTTTAGTCCTATGCCCTTATATAAGAAAAAATCTTGGCCCAAAAGCCTTAGAGAATGTTATCAAATATACCAATATTACATTGAGAAGGCTCAACCTTCACAATTTACCTTATCCCAGATGCTGAACTCTTTCGACAAAATTACAAGACAAAAATTATGGACAAAGGTTTTCACATAAAAGCTAACACAAAAACTTTTAACAAAAATAACAAAATCTAGAAATAATGTAGAGAAATGTGACCATGTGTAAAGAAATATTAGCTTAATATGTTATATGAAAATTAAACAGAATTATTAAACATGTTATCAGACTCTAAGAGAATAATTGAATATTTATCTTAGCAAATACAAGTAAAAGATTTGAAACTTCCAACACCAGCTCACGACGAGAAAACGTCCAGTAAATGAAGGATAGAAAGAAGATCATTGACTAGATAAGACGCAACAACATAATTTATACCTAACCTCCTACTAAATGATGAATTTGGTAAGTGTGGCCACAAGGCAAGAATGTGTGCTTACTACTTCTATCCAGTATTGCACCAGAGGTTCCAACGTTGCTCATTAGCAGTTAATATGGCAAATGAAATTAAAACCATAAGGATGGAAAAGCAATAAGCCCAACTATTAGAAATGGTTTTAAAGAGGATATAAAAGATCTATTGTATGTTCTTTTCTCCCTTCACAGCCCTCACAGTTAGTATATAATCTGCAAAATTTGTGGGAGAACCAATTTAAAATATTACAACCCATATTGGAACAAAAAAACCCCAGATAACATCTGATTAGAAATGCATCAATGTTAGCAAACCACTGTTGTCTTATCTACACTTTTAATTTAATATGAACGGCAGTGAAAAACAACACAAAGTACAATGTACAGTGCATAGAATAGAATAAAAATGATGTAGCGAAATTGCATTTCATAGAAATAGTAAGTACAAAAGAAAACACACAAATTCAATACCTTAGAAGATAAAATTCAACACGAGATTCATCACTCATTTTTGCTATGAATTTTATATGAAAGCTAATCTATAAATATTATAATTTTATTTCAACAGAATTGGGATAGTTATAAATGGTTTCATTGTGGTCTTAGAATAATGGAGTGAACTTTGCTAAGTGGAATTAATTTGATATGTTTTTCATAGTTACTTTAATGTGGTGAGTGAAGAGTAGTGACCCAGAAAGCTGGAGGAAGTAGAATTATTTAGACTACAAATGCCATGTGGGATCTTCCCTGAAGACTACGGTAAAGAGGAGAATTAAATACTCGGGTAATGACTCAGAGACAGAAAATTCTCCATTCACTCTTTGACAGCGAAGTCTTACCTGCTCCCATATCACTGTTGTTCAAGCTGAGGTTGACTGCTCTTCTTAAAGTAGTGGGTTATGATGAGAATCCCAACAGAGTAGGAGCCGGATTTGCAGGTGAGTGCTCTACTTCTAGCACTGGAATTTCAATTGAGAGCATGTTGCACTGATACGTCGTTTATTTGATCCCCAGATCCGCAGAGTAACACCTGATGAGTGCGAATGTCTGTGTCTCACCACAAGGTGGCGCCAACAGTTAAAAGTTAACAAGCTGCTGAGAATTGAGGTTTTCCTATGGAAAAAATTAAGAGTTTTGATCCATATAGCCACATTTGTTTCCTGCCTCCTGTCTCGGCTGGTTCTCTGCCGCCATCCATTACTGAAGCGGTTGGTGGCAGAAGCTCAGGTCAGTTGTTCCTGTGGTGTGAAGGAAACTACTTAGCCTTTTTGATGCTCAAAAGAGGAAGTGTGGGGCATTAGCACCCCACAGGGCGCTCGTTGGCTCTCAAGGGGTGGAATCAGGGTCTAGGAGACGCGTACAGGGCGCCTCTGGCATCTCTCAGACCCTTCAGAGGCAAAGTCAGCCTAGTGCATCAGGGCAAGAAAAATGCTTTCAGCATCCAGAAACCAAGTCTCCTCTTCCCAGTCAATACCCCGTTAACAGCAAAGAAAATTCTTTCTGATCATTTTGATTCTGTTTTTGAGCTTTACTGGATTCATATAAGCAAGTACGATTTTATGTCTGCTTTTTTAATTGAGCGTTATTTCTATGAGATTCACGCACGCTGTAGCACAGCGCTGGGTAGCGTTCCATTGCGTGACTATACAGCAATTTATCCCTTTCGCCAATGGTGGCCATTTGAATTGTTTCCAGAGATGGGATGTTCTGATTAATGCTCCTTTGAATATTATTGTACAAGGCTTTCTTGTGACCACAGACAGTTGTTTCTGACGGGAATACATTTATTTCTCTTGAGTACAGAAGTGGACCACCTAGGTCACTTTATGAGGTGTCTATTTATTTAATTATACACACTGTTGGTGTTTAGTGTGATAGTTCCACACATGCGTACAGTGGCACAAGTCGCACCTAAGTTCGCTTTACCCTTATCCCCTTTTCCTCAAAAATTATATTATTCAATTCAGGCTGAATTCCTTTAGTTCCCATGTTTGACAGAAGATGTGTGGTACTTATCTTCTGGTGTCTTGGCTTAATTTCACTTAATACAACATCCTCCAGGTCCAATTATTTTGTGGCAAATGACAAGTTATTATTCTTTCCAGCTGAATACTATTCCATTGTATGTATGTACATTTTAAAAAATTCATTTGTCTGTCGCTGTCCTACAGTCCTAACACTGTGTAAGAGATTCTTCTGCTTCACATTATTTTTTGGTGGCATTGCTTTTATATTTTACTTTAACAACCATTTTAACTGCTGTAAAATGTTATCTCACTGTAGTTTTGATTTACATTTCCTTGATGGCTAATGATGCTGTGTAGGACTGCAAGAGTTGATTCTCTTCAAGAGGACTTAATTAGGCCTCAATCATGACCTCTTAAAAATGTGAATCATGCATCTGATAACCTTATATGTTCCCCCTCCACCTGCTTCAAGATTTCCTGCTTATAATGATATGACCGATAAGACTGTGCCCTGTCTTGTGATTTTATTATCCCCATCAACATGCTGTACTTTCTAGTCATGTATTGTGGAAGCACCTGTCTACTTCTAGAGATCGTTCATGGATGATTCTCTGCCCTACTTTTTCTTCTCCCTTAATAAATGTGGGCAAAACCTCTGCTCACAGCTGCACAGCCAGATTTGCCCCCTACGTCAGGGTTGGGCTTGTGCCTCCACCTGCCGGTTCCTCAATGTCCCTGAGACTGAGTAAATTGATGTCTTCGTCCTTCACCTTAAGTGTGACAATATTGAGCATTTTTTATATATTTTTGTCCATTTCTTTCTTTGACAAGTGTCTATATAGATCATTTATTCATTTTAAAAAGGATTAGTTTCTTATGGCCATATGTTTTGAAATATTTATATGTTCTTAATTTCTTTGGGCCCTACAGACATTACATTTTTCTGATCGATGAACGTCAGTGGTCTATTGTTTGTGTCTTCTCCACTTTCTGTCATAAGTGCTTTCATTTTAATTGTACTTTCTCTCCTTTTGGTATGTTTTTCCTAGTTTTTTTTCTTGTGAGTGGGATGGCATTTTTTATTTTCTTCTCAGCAAGCCAGAGTAGAGAAAAACTATTTTTTCACAGCTTGTTAATTTAATGCATGCTAGCGATGCGGATTAATGGCTATCATTTTGGCAGATTTGTACATGAACATGGACAAAGCATACTTTCATTTTCATTTTCCCCATCACCCTCTTGCCCTCCTCTCTTTCCAGTCCTGCACTATTGTGTTCAGATGTGCATGCTGTGACCATCTCTCTCAACTGATGCGCGCCCTGCTGCCCCAATGGGCTCTCTATTCAGTTTTTCCTGTGAAGGAGTCACCTCCCTTCCACTTTTCATTTTCTTTGGTCCCATATCTGAGGTAACATAGGATATCTGTCTTTCTGAGTCTGGCAGATTTTGCTACCATGATGACATCCATCTCCATTTTCCTGAAGACTGTGTAGGTGTTTCCTTTATGACTGACTATGTATCCTACTGTTTTGCTGAATTGGCTTGTCACTTCTAAGAGTCTTTTGGTGGCATATGAAGGTATCTATCTATTATCTATCCACCTATCTGTGTAATTTGTCTATAGTATTCTTTTTAAGTAGGGTAAGCTGATTACCCTCCCCCTTTATTTGTATGACTTTGCCTGACGTGGGGTGGGGGGTCTGGGCCACCTCCTGCTGATTCCTCAATGTCTCTGAAAACTGAATAAATTCATGTCCTTGTCCTTTCTTTTTCTCTTCTTAGCACACTATCTCAAACTTCTTATATTATTTTGAATAAGCTTGGTGTGGAGGGGCATCCTTGTCTTACTCCTAATTTTAGAGAATACGCTTTCAATATTTCTCCAGTTATGATATTGACTGTGAGTGTGTCATATGTTTGAGGTATGATCAAACTTTATGAAGCATTCTTAAATCAGAAAATTATTTTTTAATAAAAGACACATTGCCATTAAGCCTCCACACAGTACTTCCCTTTGCTTTGAACAGACTTTGTTCCATTATTCTTGATACTTTCTGAAGCATTTTTGGAAGTTTGGTTTCAAAGCTTAATAAGGTGTGACTAAAAATATGTGGTGAGTGCTCCTACCAACTGTTATCTAGAAACAGAGCAAGCTTGTGAAAACACTGTAGTGTATCCTCACCCATTTTATTCTGGCTCCTGTGATTTCTGGCTTTTCTCTAATGTCAAAAGGACCATGAAATGTCTTGAATGGATTCAGGACTCCAAAGGACCTACAGCAGGGCAACTGAAGACACTCATGAGACAGAACTGCCAGAACTCCTTCAGAAAGTGTCAAATGGACTTCCAGGAAGGATGGAGGACAAGAAACAGACTGATCAATAGCTCCTCGCAGGCTCATTCCGAATGATATAGGATATGAGATATGGTTTTAAAACTATCGGTTCAACTTAGCCAGGAAAGGGAGGTCACAGGAAGGTTGGAAACCCTGTAGATGTATCAGTAGCTAGAGAAACCACCAGCACAGGAGCTGCCCAAGGCTCCCTGGGAAGGGCTACGAGCTGCCAGGAGCCACACACCAAGGAAAGCCCAGAGCCGGGGCGGGGGGCGGGGGGGGGGGGGAGTTGTAGAGGGAATGACAGCACATGGCAGCCTCAGACTGAGGTAAACCCAGATTTGGGAGCTGTGGGATTTAACAGCATTTGGTAGCCTCGAATACCAGCAGCGGATGGTGCAAACTGCAAATGTACTTCCCCTTGTCAAATTATCCTTATTTGTGGATGACGTGATCCTTTACATGAAGGACCCAAAAAAACCTCAACCACAAGACTTTTAGAACTAAAATACAAATTCAGCCATTTAGCAGGATATAAAATCCAAACACAGAAATCTACAGCAAAAGCCAGGCATGGTGGTGCGTGCCGAAAATCCCAGTAGGAGGCTGAGGCAGGAGGATTTCTAAGAGTCCATGGCTAGTCTGGGCTACAGAGAGAGTTCAGGACCAGCCTGGGGTACAGAGTGAGACTCTGTCTCAAACCAGAACGAAACAAAACAAAAACCTATAGCAGTAATGAAAACACAAAAAAAGAGATTAGCCAAACAATCTCATTCATAAAACCTCAAAGAAAATTAAATACCCTGGAACCAACCTAACTAAGCAAGCGAAGGACCTCTATACTGAAACTATAGCACCGTGAAAAAAAGGTAATCAATGAGAATTTTATAAAATGGAAAGACATTCCCTATTCCTGGACAGGTAGTACCAACATTGTCAAAATGACGATACTACCAAAACCGATAAGCCAATTCAATCCAACCCCAATAAAGATTATGAGGGCATTTTTCACAGAACTCAAAAAGACCAGTAAGCTTATATGAAGCCACAAGAGATCCAGAATAGCCAAAACAATCCTAAGCAATAAAACAAATGTGGGAGGCCTCAGAATAGCAAACATCAGACTATATTACAAGGCAGTAGTGTTAAAAAGAAAACAAGTGGTATTGGCACAAAACAGGCAGGTGGATCAATGGAACTGAATTGAGGACACAGAAACATCCCCGAGTTCCTCCAGCCATCGGATCTTTGACAGAGGGGTTAAAATCGTGTTCTTGAAAAAAGATATCCTTCTTTACCAAATGGTGCTGGGACATCTGGGTAGCCACATGTAGGAGCAGGAAAATGGGCCTACGTCTTTCACCATGTATCAAAATCAAATCAAAATGAATCAAACCTAGACCTTAAAATGGAAACATTGTTGTAAGAAGAAAATAGGCAAATCCCTTGATGACATAGGCGTAGGCAAGGAGTTTTTCAATAAAATATCCAAAGCCCATGAGATAACACTATGAATCAACAAATAGAATTCCATTCAATTAAGAAGCTTCTGCCCAGCCAACAATCAACAGAGTGAAGAAGGAACCTACAGAATGGGACAAATTTATTTCCAGCTACTCCTCAGACAGAGGACTCTTACAAAGAATATACAAGGAGCTGAAATAATTAAATCCTCCCAAGTAAAAGAGCCACCCTAAAATGGGCACCTGAAATGAAGAAACAGTACTAAAAGATGTCCAGATGGCCAAGACATACATGAAATAATGTCCAGCATCTTTAGCTATCAGAGAAATGAAAATAAAAACAACACTGAGGTTCCGCTTAATTCCAGTAAAAGTGGCTTGTTTTAAGATCTCAAAAAACAACCAATGCAATAAAGGAACGCTGGTGGGACTGTAAACTGGTCCAACCACTTTGGAAAGCACTATAGGGATTCATTCCTTTTTATTCATTTTTCTTTTTCTCTGACTAATTAAAGACCTGTCTTTAAGTCAGGAATCATGTCTTCTGCTTAAACAAGTCTGCTGTTATGACTATCAATTATATTTTTCTTTCCTTCATTGAATTCTTCAGCCTAAGAGATTTCTATTTGAATTTCTTTGTTGAATTTTTCATGCAGATGACAAAATTTTTTTTCCTGATTTCATTGAATTGCTCATCTGTATTCTCTTGCATTTTGCTGAGCATTTTCCACATCATTATTTTCATTCATTTCAGTCAATTTGTAAACTTCATTTTCTTTGGAGCTTGTTAATGACCAATTACTGCTTTCCCTTGAGGCTGTCATGTTTCCTTGCCTTTTCATGTGTCCTGCACCCCTATTTTAATATCTATGCATCTAGCACAACAGTTACTTTCTCTGAAGTTGGATATAGTTTTCTGCAAGATGGGTGCTAGGGTGTCAGATGAGCATAGTGTGTTTCCTTTGATTCTGGGTGAACACAGTAAATATTACAGTGTTTGTACAGTTTGTTCTGTTATAATCTTTATCTGTGATGTTTATTGCATCAGTCGTCTAGACTGTGTTTGTGATTGTGACACGGCGTCTTTTTAGTAAGAACAAAGCCACTTGCTCGCTGTCTGTTGGCTGAGCATTGATGCCTACAGGTGCTGTGGGCTGGCAATTGTATGTGAGGCTCCCCAGGGTGCGAGGGTATCATGTAGTTCTGTTATGCGGAGCTTGGGTGTGCACCTGTGTGAAGGGACAGCCAAGTGTGCAGCAAGCTCACTGTGGGTGGGGGTGAGTGGCAGGGCCACAGTCTTTGTGACTGCTGGGGCATGATAGAATACATGTGGCTGCTCGTGGTCAGCCATCTGGGTGACAGGTGAAGGGAAGCAAGGCCTTCTTAGCATCCCATCGATGTCATCAATACATGTAACAGTTGGAGCAAGGGCACAAGTAGTAGTCAGAAACCTCTGCGCAGCATCCTGGGCCAGTGTTTCATGCAGCATTCCAGAAGATTTTGTTATAGGACATGACAACTTCAGGTATGCTATTACCCTTGATGACCCTTTAGTGAGACTGGACATGGAAGTGAAAACAGTGATATCAGTGATCCTGACTCCATATGGTCAGTATGTGCATGTGCACTAGGTCTTAGCAAAAATGTTTATGTAGTAAAGAAAATAAAAAACAGAAAAGAGCTTGTAGAATGAGGATAGAAAGCAATATATTTGTGCAAGTGTACAGCATGTTTGTGTTTTAGCTAGATGCTATTATGAAACAATCAAGTTAAAAAAAATCGGTAAGTTTATAAAGCAAAAATTACAGTGAGCTGATTTAAACATATCATTAATAAAAGGAAAATAATGAAGAAATAAAATTCCTGGTATGTAGTAAACTATCCTATCTAGGTTTGCATGATGATGTAATTGCTTAGTGACGCATTTTTCAGAGCATCTGTCCATTGTTAAGAGATGCATGACTGGGGCTGGAGGAGTGACTCAGCGGATAAAGCACTTGCCTTGAAAACCTAAGTAATGTTGACATAGCTTCTTCCTGGGAAAGCTTGGCCTTGCCTGAGTCCTCAGGCATTGACTTGGGACTTGTTTCACCGGCCTCTGTCTGCAGTGTGGTGAGCAGCTCTCCAGCCTCTGCCATGTGCTCCACTCATTGCCTGCCTGCAATGAATGAACCATGAAGTCTGAAAGTGTGAGCTAACATGAATCTTTCCTTCCTTAAGCTGTGGATGTTGGGTAGGCAGTCACAGCAATGAGTAAGTAATCAGACAACAGTAGATTCCGTGGGGAACTTTAGGCAATAATTAGATCTGGAAAGTGAGTCAAGGAAAAGGGAACAAGATCAGATAGAACGCACAGAAGGAAGCTGAAAAATCTTGTTTTGTTTTTGTTTTAGAGACAAGGTCTCGCTTGCTCTGTAGTCCAGGCTGCTCCTTACCTCACTATGTGGCCAGGTTGGCCTTGAACACAGGGCAATCCTCCTGACTCTGCCTCCTGAATGCTGGGATTACAGGTGTGTATCAACACACCCAGCTTATGTAATGCTAAGGAATCCAATTCCAGGCATTGTGCTTTCTAGGCAAGTTCTCTGACTGCTGTGCTATTCCTCCAACCCCTAAGGATGAGAATCTGAGAGGCGGCCCAGGAAGCTCTGATAAAGTGTAAGTGGGAACTGACAGAGAGGACAGGAACAAGTAACTAAAATTATACAGGCCTGCAAGCACAGAGGTAAGGGTGCCAGAGAGGCAAGCAGGAAAACTTAAAGCAATGTGGGAGGGAGAATGGGAGACCCAGTACAAGACAAGCGGTTATGATTGGCAGTGGGATTTCCTGAGAGGGAAGTTGAGGTTCTGTTGACGAAGTGGGGAAGTCATGTGGGAGTGTAAGACTGTAAGGATGGGGAACACGCCTATGTGTTCCCAGGAACTCCCCTGTGGGGAAAGGTGAAGCTGTGGTGGGGTTTGGGGGAGCAAAAATAAGGTTTTAAGAAGAAGATGAGGATGCTTGTGGCCTAAACTTAAATGAATCCAGAAGAATCCTGAGGGGGGACTTGGAGGGATGAATGCTGGATTCTCCTAGGATACCTGAGACACTGTGTCTGGCTGGATTCTAATTGGTATATGCCTTACTATACCCATTTTGCTCCCCAAATTTTGTTGTTACTCTGGAGCATACAATTATTAGTGACTTGCATTACTATGTCCTCTCTAAATTGTTTTCTTTTTTTCTGGTCCTAGTAACCTCTCATCTGTATAATCTCCTAGCATTTTCTAAAGTCTTGTTCTTTCCAGCATTCCTCAGATAGCTCCTGAGAGAGTTCTCTCCTTTCCTCTCTCCCTCAGATCCTGTCCTTCCATGGCAGCTCAGCACGCAGTCAAGTGTTGGGCTGGCTGGAAGGGTGCAGATCCACCATGAAACTATCTCTCCACCATCAGGTGATACCTGCCCACCAGTTATTAGTTTCTGTACCCTTAGGTGCACAAAGGATGTGTGCCCTCACTGGGCTGAAGAGGAAGTTAATCTTCCTATTCCTTGATTTGCATCTCAGCTGTTGGCACAAGGTAACTAAAAAGAAATTCCAATGAAATTCTGTGGAACTTGATTACTGGGGAAAAAAATGATTGAGAGTCCCATTGATCAGTTTCAAACACACACCATGCTGCAATTGGGTGGGATATCTGTACCCATACTCAGACCAGGCACTGCTGGGTGCATACACCAGACCTTCCTCTCCCTGTGTGCCTGCCACGGGTGATGTAATCAGGTTAAGTGATGGCAGAAAGGACTTCCCTGCTTATGAAACATGGTGGCTGAATTGGTGGCAGGTTAAAGATTAACGGGCAGAATTTAGAAATGCTTGTGGTCCTAGAGAGTGGGAAGAAGGTGACCTAGAACCCATGTTGTGGGGTACAGGGCATGTGCTGTGTGAAAGGAAGAATCTCTTATAAGCTGAGGAGGTTCCCGAAGACCCTACGATGTTTTCATTAGCTAATTGAGCTTCACTTTTGAAATACAGTTTCAAAAATCAAATCATAAAAAAGTCAGTGATGACCACAGAGTATTAACTCCGTGCAACTGCATTGGTTGCAGGCTTCAAGGAGCCACAGCTGGGTACATGATGCACAGACTGAGTCACTATTTTGGGTGATCCCAATTCAAAGTCCTCAAAGACGCATTGACCCTTGCCTCTTTAAAGTTTTCAGTTATATGGTCCGGCTGGTTTACCCTTCTCCAGCCAAATCTGCCATCGTTCTCCTGAGACTGAAAGGCCTTGTGCCTGATCAGCTCAATGTCAATTGTCTTCTCTTATCCTTTCCTTTCATTCCCAACTATTTGTTCCCATTGAGGAAATAGAGTTTTCCCACTCTTTTTTGTTATCTCAGATCAAAGTATGCATAACTTTCCTACTCCTTTTGCATAAATTTCCCTTTTTTTGTATCTTCTTTTATCCTTGTATTGACTCTCTTGATCAGAATTTTGTTACCTGTCATAAGCACACGTCTTCCTGATGAATCCCAGTTCTCTCTCTCCTTATTCCTTCCACATAAGTCATGCTGTTAACGTGTCTTCTTTGTAGCCATATTTTAGTTGCACAAAGGAAAAGGCTCATAAAATTTTCTAAAAGTGGTCTTTCAAGGTTCATAATGCCTGCAATTAACACAGTTTTTCCAGGAGTCATTCCATGGTTGAAATTATGATCAGAAAATCTGCAATACATCATTTTGAGGGAGAATAATTTACAATTAGGGGCTAAAAACATACATATGAGAACAGATGGCCTCTTCAATAAAGGGTGCTTAAAGAACTAGTTATCACCATGCATAAGAATGAATCTAGACACACACCCACCACCAAGTACTAAAGTCATATCAAAGTGTATCAAGGACTTTGATATTAAAATAGAAACACTGAACCTTTTGGAGGACAAAATAGGTCAAACTCTTGAAGATGTAGGTGTGGCAAGGACTTCCTTAACAGGAAACCCGATGCAAAAGAAATAACATAGAGCATCAACAAATGGGATTGTAACAAATTAAAATGCGTCTGTACAGCAAAGGAAACAACTACCAGGGTGAATAGACACCCAATGGAATGAGAACAAATTTTTACCATCTACATTGTGGACAAGAGGCTAATAATGATAGTTTACAAAAAACTAAAGAAAAATAGACCCCTGAAAATCAAAGATGCAGTTAAAAAATGGGCAATTGAAATGAATAGACAGCTCTCAGGTGAAGAAGTACAAATGTCAGCAAATACACGAGAAATGTTCACATGATTAGCCATTACAGAAATATAAATCGCAACAACATGGAGATATCATTTTACCCCAGTGAGAATGGTTTATATAGGCACTCAAAAAGCAATGGATGGTGGCAAGGATGTGGGGAGAAAGGAACCCTTGGTATCGCTGTTGGAACTATAAACTGAGATAGCCATTACAGAAAGCAGTATGGAGTTTCTTCAAAAAACTGAGAGTAGGTATCTCACTTGACCCAGCAATACCTCTTCTAAGTACCTCTGCAAAAGAGTTAAAAGCACCATATGACAGAGATACATGCCCACTGAGGTTTATAATTGCACAACTAATGACAGCTCAATCATGGGAGACATCTGAGTTATCATCTGCTATGTTTCAAGCCTTCATAAATTCTAGAGGTTCAAAAATGGAATAATTAAATGTGGTTTTCAAAAATGTTAAGATGCATTGAGGTTTCAACTTACTTTCTTAGGGTATATTCAATATTAAGGTGGTGTATTAATTTAGGCTAGCTTCTGTCATCTGGCTTTAATTACAAAAATATGCAAGCTTAAAAATAATTTGTCTAAATGTTGGCTTGTAAAATCCTTTCAATAATCTGTTTTACACTGGGGGTAAAGCTAACTTTAAAAGGGTAATAGGGTAATTCTCCTTTAGATAAAATCTATTTTGTGTTGTTTTATTGGGTTTTAAATAGTAAACAGAGTAGTAGGTATTACCAAGATAGGATTTTCTACAAATTCTAAGGTTTTATTTGGTTATTTAAATCATCATTCAGTAGTTTTGTTTGTAAACTACTTTAAACCATAAGAACTTTGGTGTAATATGTCAGTTATAATTATTTTCATATCCCATAACAATAAAATTGTTGGGGCTAGGAGTGTAGCTCAAGGGTTAAACGGGTTGTCTAGCAATTCAAGGACCTGGGTTCAATTCCACAGTACCACAGAAGCTGAGGCATGATGACAAACACCTGTAACCCCAACATGTAAGAGGCTGAGGCAGGAGGATTAGCATGAGTTAATGGCCAGCCTGGACCATAGAGCAAGACCCTGTCTCAAAAATAAATAAATAAATAAATTTTAAAAAGAAAATAAAAGAAATTGTGGTGCTGCGGGCCTCTAACTCTAGCAGCATGAGAATCTGAGGCAGAAGAATTGTGAATTTGAGCCAGGTTGGGCAAATTGCTGATTTAGTGAAGCCCTGTCTCAAAACAAAATAATAAAATAAAATAAAATAAAATGAGGTGGAAACATAGCTCAGTGCAACACCCATGTGCCCAACTCCTATTACCACACACACACACACACACACACACACACACACACAGAATGCATGAAAGAATAATACAGAAGGGTAAAAGAGTGGAAATACAAGGTCATAAGAAGCCATGGGTTTAATTTCAAATGCCAAAAAGTCCCATGTTCCTCATTGTAAGGTGACTTCTGAATGCCACTAACAATTTGTCCCATGGCAGTTCAAATCGAAGACGGTGAACAAAAGAGAAGTGGGCTAGACAGAGGGAGACGGTAGGAAGAGAGTCAGATCACATGGGAAATGAGCAGATGCGTAGGAGGCTGAGCGCCGCGGAAAGGAGATTTTTTTTTTTTTCAGATAAAGGCGGGTTAGTTGATCGGAGAAGGAAGTCAGAAGAGTGGAAATGTAGGGCAGAATGATTTAGACAGAAGTCAGAGACCAGTTTCCTGAGAGAAAGAAATGAGATCTGCGTGTGCTGTGCTGCTTCTGCTGCTTCCATCGCTAGCTGCTCTTGTCACAGGCAGTGACAGCGAAGCTGGAAAGAACTCTGGTACCTGACCAGTTGGTTTCAAGCGGGTGTATGTGTGTGCGCGCCTGTCTGTGTGTTTGTGTTGTGTGTCAGTGTGCTTTGTGTGTCTGGTATCTGTGTGTGCGCATGATGTGGTAGTCTGATTCAAGTACATGTACTATATGCACTAGTGTGGTGTGTGTGTGTGTGTGTGTCTGTCTGTCTGTCTGTGTGTCTGTCTGTCTGTCTGTCGTGGTACTTTTCCCTGCTCTCTCTGGAAAGTAAGCATGTCAGGCTTTGTGTTCTGAAAATTCCTGACTTGAGGTCACTGTGTTCTTCTGAAGGTTGTGAATAAACGTGGGACTCCATCGACATATATGTCTGCTTAGATAACTGTGGCTCTGTTTTCCTCAGATTCTGAGTTCTCCCACTATGGCACCTTTCCTCCCACGTCCTCTCCTCATCAAGGTCTCTTTGATGCCTATTCTGTCTTGTCTTTTCCCACAGGAGTTGAGGAGCCTTTCTATTATCAAATCAACTGTGCTGCATCATTTTACAACCACTCCTTGATGTCGTATCAGTGCTCAGGCTGGTTAGGTGACTTGCAGACTCATGGCTGGAACAACAGATCTCGTGCCATCATTTTTTTGTATCCCTGGTCCAGGGGCAACTTTAGCAAAAAGGAGTGGAATGAACTGGAAGTGTTTTTTGCAAGCATATCTCATGACGACTTTTCCAACTATGCCACCAAACTTAAGTTAGAATGTAAGTTCAGTTGACTCAGTGACCAGTGGGGGTGTCTCAATAGGTTTTCTGTTCCTCTGGGGAACAGCCTGCTCTCTCTTATGAATCTGACTTTACTCTCTTCAGCACAAAACTGAAATTATACACTCCAGGCAGATGCTGTAAGACAGACCTTGGTTCCTCCACAAACTCAGTCCACAGAACGGGGCCTTATTATTTTTTCTTAGGGATGTCCAGGGGCCACCTTTTCCTTGGCCATTAGTTGTATATCAGACTCTTTTTCACACTTTGGTTGACTCCATAGGGTGTGATTCTCTTCTTCCACATCCAGTCTCTTGGGTGTGTCTGCCGCTGCAGTTATTGTGACCATTTCGTTCTATTGAGCCCAGTTTGGTGAAATCCCAGCCCTGTTACTCTTAGGCCCCTCCTACGCCATTCTTACCTACTTCATTGACAAATTGTTCCTTTCCTCGTGTTACTCGTCTTTTCCTCCACCAAGACTCCTACTAATTTCATCATCTCTGAAACTCTTATCAAACCATAATTCATTTCGTTCTTTTAAATGCCCCAAATTTCTCCTTTTTCTTTTAATATTTTTTTGCTTCTACTGAATTCAGTTTCTACTTTTTATTTCATTTGCCTTCTCATTCATTATCTTTCCTCCCCAGATCCTTTTGAGGTGCAGGTAGCAGCTGGCTGTGAGCTGCACTCCGAGACCACAGTAAGCTTCTTCCAGATGGCTTACCAAGGATTTGATTTCCTGAGCTTTCAGAATGATACATGGCTACCATCTTCAAAGGGTGGATATAAGGCAAAGCATATCTGCAGACGATTAAATCATTACCCACATCTCAAGGAGGCAGTGCATAAAATCCTCAGAGATACATGCCCACATTTCATTCAGGGTCTTCTTGAAGAAGGGAAGGCCTATTTCCAGAGACAAGGTTAGTCCTGAACTACTCTTCAAAAATTTTCTATTCTAAAATCTTATCTTCTCTCTTCCAATTGAGGGTAATAAGTTAAGAAGGAAATGAAGACAATGAATGACAAATTCCCAGAAGTGGGAAAAATGTGTCTGAGCTGATGCAGAGATTTTTTTTTTATGTCCGCTACAGTTAGACCCGAGGCCTGGCTGTCCAGCGGCCCCAGCCCCGGGCCTGGCCGTCTGCAGCTGGTGTGCCATGTTTCTGGCTTCTACCCAAAGTCTGTGCAGGTGATGTGGATGCGGGGTGAACAGGAGCATCCAGGCACTCAGAGAGGTGACGTCCTGCCCAACGCTGATGAGACGTGGTATCTCCGAGCAGCCCTGGATGTGGCAGATGGGGACACTGCTGGGCTATGTTGTCAAGTGAAGCACAGCAGTCTCGGGGGGCAGGATATCGTCCTCTACTGGGGTAAGAAAGAGCTGGGACCCAGGGTGGAAGTGAGGTGGGGGGGATGTGGTCCTCGCACAGAATAGGAAGACCAGCTGAAAAATTTAGAAATTTAAGTCTAAACAGAAGACAAATATGTAATCGAAGAACCAGGTTGTAAATAAAGGACCTATGGAAGCAGAATTGTGTTTTGTGTAGATGAAGAATCTATTTCTGAAAACAAACACAAGAGAAAAGGAGATTGATGAGGTAGTCACTCAAACAAGCAAAAGAATCCCAGATAAGGGCCATAAAACAGAGAGTGGAAGAGGTTAAGAGAGAGTCTGAAATAACACCGTAATGTTTGCTTGAATCCACAGAACATCACAATCCCCTGGGCTCCATCTTGGTGGCGATAGTGGTCCTGGCTCTTCTGGCAGGTCTTGCCTTTTGCTTTAGGAAGTATTGGTGAGTTTCCTGTATCTGTCATTTCTCTTCTTTCACTTTCCCAACTTGGCTTTTCACCATTACGTTGCTCTCCCTTTACCTGTCCTCGCACGTCTCGATTCCCACCTCCGCCTTATGAAGATTTCTCATTCCTTCTGCTCCCCTCTGGTTTCCATAGGACATGCCATGAGCCCGCCTCCACGACGTCCCCCTTGCAGTGACGACCCAGCTGCCCAGGAGCTCTACATGTCCTCTACAACAATGTGGTGATGACAGCCTTTCACTCTCCTTGTGAAACTTTCGTTGTTTGTATCTGCTAATAGTAAGCATTTGTCAGGATAACCGAAGTGTAATGTTTGCAAAGTTTGTTGCTCTGGCTAGAGTTCTGAGAATTTAAATTTCAAATTTTACTCTGAATGAAATAAAGTCCTGGTAACCTCCACTTGAGTAGATATTAATGGATCATCTGGCACAGTGCAGATGTCCCGTTCCCTTCGCTCGCTCACATTTCAGCTGTCCTTTGCCAACCGCCTTCCTTATTCTCCAGGGCAATTGTGTATGTTTCTACCCCTACGAATTGTTCAGAACCAGGACAGCAAAGTGCATGTCTTTCTAACATCGGTATCGCTGTGAAAGTGTCTGACCTGCATGTCATATGTTCTCAATAAAAGTCTGTGTTTTACTCATGCAGATTTGTAGTGATTTAAAATTGTCTCACTTCCTGACACCTGCGTTGCAATGACACACTTATTGCTCTCCTTTAAGGAAATGACTCTGACTTGATCAACGGACCTCACACTATCTCAGTTCTAGCTTTTCTATGACCCTCCATGAAAAATGAAATTTGTTTTGTCGTTTTTATTCATTAACTACAGAAAGTTATTAGAATGAAACTGTTCTGACATGGCTTCTGAAGTGAGAATAAAGGCTCTGAATCATGTGGCAGAGTTCTCAACTCGGAGCTTATCAGAGGTGTAGAAACTGGGTTTGGTTTCGGAGTTACTGAATTGTAATTTGGATTTTAGCAAGGTCAGCAGGACATTTGTAGATGCACTAAAATTTGATGAACACTGAGCTCTGTCATGGATGGTAGCTGGAAGGTGGTACAAGTGTGTCACTGAAGAGGAAGAAAAAGGAAGTAGCCTGTTACTCCTCAGGATTGAACTAGGGTCAAAGTATAAAGTAGCATACTGTGTACTTCCATTATTCATGGAAAGTCTGTTCTGTGTGATTGATGTAAACACTGAATTTGTGAATCCAGCCATGCTCCTAGGAGAAATACACTGTTAGGATCCTGGGAGCTTCTCTTCACAGCTTTTTTGTTAACTGATGTATGCACAACCTTGTTTTCTGTGTGGTGTTTAATAAACAGTACTTTTATATTTGAAAACAATTTATTATATGCTCTATTATTTTGTATAGTAAAACAATACCTGAAAAGTATTCAGCATCTTCTTGATTCTGGATAATGTGATAATAAATTTGTTTGGTTTTCAAACTCATTGCTAAGCTGCCTAAAGTATAACTGATCCATAATTTAAAATGATTATCACGTAGATGCCTCTCAGCTTTGCTCTGATTGGTTCGTCACATATGCGTCTGTCCCGTGGCTGTTCACTTTATACAAAGCCTAATTTTTGTGTTTGACTGTAGGGGAACGAGATACTTTTTGTGATGCTTGAGGTGGTTTAAGTTAGTTTTTCAGCCCTAGAAAAGCAAAGCCTATTGATGAAATCATACAGGCAAGGAGCAGAGAATAGACTTATGGAAGGGTCCAGATTAAACCCCACCCAGAACCAGATGACCCTGAACTTCTCTGGTACACCAGCCAGTTCAGATCTTTTATGCTTGCAGTCCATCCATGTGGTTTTCTGCCGGTGGTAACAGGGTTAGGTGAATTTTCATTCTCTCTTCTTCTTTTCCTGAAATGGATTATTCCTTAAATTTTCTTTCTTTCTCTTTATTCTTTTACACATGTCCTTACCTCATCAACCTTTTATGTCATTTTAATTTTAGCTACGACATCTGAATCCATGCCTGTCTCAGACTTTTCCATTTATGTTAAATCACTGACCAGCAAAGAGGTGGCAGCTCCTCGGCAAATAAGTGATTTTGGAAAAGTTTCTTGACCTTTCTTTTCTTCAGGTAAATGTAGGTGAAAACACATCTCTTCATGGTTACTGTAAAAGTTAAAAAATGATGGCCTATATATATATTTCATAAGCTGTGACATGTCATAGCAGAGACACTTAAATAATGGACATAGGAAATTTTTTCATACTGACTTTCACCTGACAAAACTCATTCATCCACTCATCCATTTGTCCATTCACTTACTCATTCACTCAGTTACCACACATTTAGCTTTTATTATTAATGTGGTAAACTTTTTTCACTGATAGTGGTTTTCAAAATGTATGAGAAATGACTGTACCTACAAAGTAGCCTCTTATAATCCTTCAGATTGTGTGCTGTCTGTTGCAGTTTCACCTTTTTCATTTCTAAATGCACTGAGACAGGTTTTCTCTTTCCTTCCTTTTGTGAGTTTAGCAAGTGGTTTATCTATCGCGTTTATCTTTTTGAAGAAACAGCTCTTTGTTTCACTGATCTTTTCTTTTTATTAGATTTAATTTCATTAATTTTTGCTCTAATTTTTATACTTGCTTTCTTTCTATTAGTTTTGGGGTTGGATTGTTCATGCTTCTTCTAGAGTCCTGAGATGTATGATTAGATTACTTAGAATCACTCAGTTATTTTTCTGTGAATTCATGGCAATAAGTTTTCCTCTTAATGCTGTCTTCCTTTCATCCCACTACTTGTCTCTAGGAACTTTTAAATTTCTTCTTTATTCTGTGACCCAATGTTTGTTCAGTAGTGTAATACTCAGTCTCCATTTGCGTGTATAATATTTGCTGTTTCTATTGTTGATTTCCAGTTTCCTTTCAGTATGATTTAATAGTATACACGGGATTATATCAATTTTGAGGGGTTTGTTTAAATACATTTTGGTCCTGAATATGCTCTATTTTGAAGAATGTTCCATGAGCTGACGAGAAGAATGTGTATGCTGTTCTGTTGGATGAAAAACTCTGCAGATACCTGTTAAGTCTTTTTTTTCCATGGTGTTCTGATCTGCTATATCTTTGTTGTTTTTTTGTTCAGCTGATCTGTCTGCCTGGGAGGGTGGATTGCTAATGACACCAACTATAAAAAAAAAAAAAGACACCAGCTACGATTGTACAGGCATCTGTTCATTTACTTACAGTTGACTTTGTTTTAAATTTTTTGAGTACCATTTTAGTGCATAAACATCAACTATCATTAATTCCTCTCACTGAATTTTTCACTTTACAAGGATGAAGTGATCTTTGTCTCTTTTTTACAAGTTTTGGCTTAAAGTCCACTTTGGCAGTGAAGAGGGTAGCTACTTGTACTTGTTTTTGTGCTTTTGGTTAATGGAATATGGCACGTTAGTCTTCACCTTAAGTCTGTGGGGTTTTTTTTAATGGTTCAGGTGGATATCTTGCAATCAATATATGGTTCGATAATGTTTTTTTAATCCAGCTTGTTTGTTAATCTATGTCTTTATTGGCAAGTTGAGGCTATTGACATTAAGAGTTATACATATTCTGTATGTATTGAATCATACCATTTTCCTAAATTTTGAATGGTGATTTCTTCCTGCTTTGCTTTTTATATAGAGGTTAATTCAGTTGAGTGTGTACCTGCCATGGTTTCTTTGTCATGCCTTTCCTCCATATCTCTATCTATCTAACAGATTTTTAAAGAATTTTTTGTAGCGCTGCTTTAGTCATCAGAGGTTTCTTCAAGTTTTTGTTGTTGTTGTTGTCATGGAAGATCTTTATTTCACCATCAATTTTGAAGGGTAATTTTTCAGAATATAGGAGTCTTGGTTTGCTATTGTTTTCTTTTAGGGCTTTGAAAACTTCACTCCAAGCTCTTCTGGCCTTTAGAGTATGTGTTGAGAAGTCTACTGTTATTCTGATGGATTTTCCTTGGTAAGTAACTTGCTGTTTCTCTTTGATAGCTTTTAGGGTGTTCTCTTTGTACTGGACGTCTCTGAATGTTTTGATCATACCTGGTTGGTATACAATATGCCCCAGTCACTTGTGTGTCCATTCCCTACCCCTGGAAAGCTGGTGTGCCACGTTTCTGGCTTCTACTCAAAGCTCATCTGGGTGATGAGGATGTGGAGTACACAGGAGCACCCAGGCAATCAGAGAGGGCCATACTGCCTAGGCCTGATGACACCTGGTATCTCCAAACAAAAGTGGATGTGGTCCCTGGGGAGGTAGCTAGGCTTCCTTGACTAATGTAGCACTGTTGTCTAGGAAGGCAGGCCATCATCCTCCACTGGGGTGAGGAAAACCAGGGACCAAGGCTGGACATGAATCCAGGTGTTTCCCAAACAGACCAGAAGAACCAGATTAAAAACTTCGGGATTTTAGGGATTGCAGACTCAAAGGAAGACAAGCATGCAACACAAGAAATAGTAGAGGGACTTATACATGGAGGAGGATGTTGTGGGTTAGACCAAGAATCCATCTGTGAACGGGATAAGAGAAAAAAGGAGGAGAAAGGAGAGTGGTGGAGCAGATACTTAAATGAACAAAAGAAGCCCAGACTAAGAAAGTAGAACAAGGAGAAAATCAGGTAAAATGAGATGGATCAGAAATAACCTCTTTGGTATCTACTCAAATCTGCAGGACATCTCGGCTCTCTGGACTTGACCTCGTTGGCAGTGACAGTGTCCCAGGCTCTTCTAACAGGTCTTGCATTTGGATTTAGGAAGCACTGGTGAGTTTATAGTGACCGTCTTTCCTATTCTCACTCCTCTCTGTCTTCTTTTTCATTTCCTCTTAGTTTTCCTTTTCTTCCAGTCATTGCTCATTTCCCCTCTCAGTTCTTACTTCCTTCTTATAAAGCCCTGTCCTTCCATCTTTTCTCATAAGGTTTTCTCAGGACAAGCTCTGAGGCTCCCAGAAACGCTCTCTCTCTGACATGAGGATGATGGCCCAGATGCTGAGCATATACTGAACCAGGGACATGCACACAAAATGGTGGTGACACCCTTTTACCTTTCACCTGTCACTTACTTCTACCAAATGACCAGTTGTCAATATAAGATGGAAGCACTCATGCAGGATGTGTATTTATGGCTGGGTTTCAGAATTTTGGCCTTCCCTGACTCATGGAGGAAAATGGCCCCTGTCTATTCCACATCCCCACAGTTCAACTGTACTTGGCTAATCGTACCTCTCACTTCCTACTCATCAAGGTAGCTTTGCAGTTCCTTTTTCCAATTTCTCAGAGTCCTCAGAGCAATGTTCTTTAATAGTTGTTTCCCTAGTGAAGTATCTTAAATCTATGTAACATGATCTCAATAAAAAATTGTGTTAAGTTGATGTAAATTTGCAGACTATTTATATTCTCTCCCTGCTAATTCTTGCATTGTGGCTGTGACCCTTGGTGATTCTCTCATTAAAAATCTTACCTGCCCTTAAGGGACTTCACTTTCCCAACATTATAGTTTCTTCTTCAACCTTTTGTGGAAAAACAAAACAGGGCCATGATAGCAATTAGTTTTGCAAATCAGAGAAGAGTAAATGATCATGGTAACAACAAAGTATGCACAGTGAAATTCATAAGTAGAGATCTCAGAGCGTATCTGGAATTGTCAAGATAAAATGGTTACACATATATGAGCGTTGTGTTTCAGGGCAAAGAACAAAGACAGAATTTCTAATCTCAAAGAACAAGAGATCTGCAGGTGGCTACATGAGTTCACCCCCTGAATGAGGAGGTGAGCTGGCCGAGCAGCTCTGAGCAGAGGCTCTTATCCTCATTAGTGGAAAAACAAGTGTATGATGAGTGATGAAAGTTCTTAAGGGCAGTAAATCATTTACAAAAAGCTGACCCAGAACTTACACGATGGCTAACTATACTTACTCAACAACATAGGTGGGTTAAAAAACAAAATTATAAGACAACATTTCTTATTGGTCACCTTTCTAGCCACCAGATAAGAGAGGGCGGAGGCCTGGTTTCACTAGCAACTATTCCAGTTTTATCACGCTGTAGCAGATATTTGACAGATAAACAGATCCCCATTCTAGAGATGCTAGTATAAAGGCAAGTAGCACAAGAGAGTTCTGCATTCCCACACGTAGGATACAATTCAGCAGTGACACTAGAACCTAATAGTGCTCTGACAGAAGGTACAGCTTTGCTCACAGCTCAGCGCCTGCTGCCTGCAAATGTGTTCTAATGGCCAGGTCCTTTTAAGGCCACTGGCCAAAACCTTGTGAACAGGATTGGGGTTGAGGACCCACGCTCTACAGAATAAGATTGAATTGGGATAACTTGTACCATGAGTATCTACTTAGAGAAAAATCACAGAGATGTATAAAAGTGTATAAAACACTTCAGTATCTATGCACAGGAAACAGCAGAAAGAGGAGAATGAGGGCTGGAGGAATGGCACAGCACTTAAAGCATTTGCCTCTTAACTATAGAAGGTTGATCTATGTTAGTCATGGAAGTTTCCATACAGATTGTTTGGTAGAATATCAGATGAGGGTCTTCATGACACCACCAAATTATTCTTAATAATTGCTATGGTTTGGATCGTGAGTGTCCCCCAAAGCCTCATGTATGTGAAACTGTGTGTTACTGGGGGGTAGCACTTGGCTGAAAGGTCCTGATGCTTCAGTTTGACTTGGAAAAACCGTGTCGACTTGTTGAGTCTGGGGTGGGGAGTGCCCAGAGCCTTCAAGTGCTTATTAGTAATTTGTGGACCATGATGTGAGGGAGAGGCCCCTATCCTGGCTGTGGGCAGTTGTCCAACTGGCAGCTTGAAGTAATTAAAGGAAGGAAGAAGAAGCATTGTTACAGCTTTTTCCAGGGAAGCTCTAGCCTTGCCCGAGTCTCCAGACATCAGCTTGGCCCTGGTGACCTGGTTTCTCTTTCTAATGGAATGAACAGCTCTCCAGCTGTGTCTCTGCCATGTTCCTTCCCTGTTGCTGGCTGCCCCATGAAAGGACTGTGTGAGACCTTCCGATACTATGTGCTAAAATAAATCTTTACTCCTTTAATTTGTGGACGTTGGATATTTACAACAGCAATGAGAAAGTAACTAAGAGTATAATATACAGAGAAATCTACCTTACTGATCTATGGCCAGCTAAAAGGTTGCTTCCCTACTTATCCATCTTTGTGTCTGTATTTTATTAATTCTTAACAAAACTGTTAGGAAAGGTGAGTGGAGTAGATAAAGGGCGGAGTAAAACTAAGGGGATCAATTTGAGAATGTAACAGAAATCAGAAACCTATTTACCGGGTACAGAAAAGCCTGGCAGAACTCCAATCCCAGTCCAAGGATAGCAGATAGTCAGTAGCACTATAAGCAAGAGTAAGATGGGTTAGGCAGAGTTGGGAGTGGGATGGAGTTTGTATTTAGAGTCTATAGAGAGGTTTTCAAAAAGAGTATGAAGAGCTAGTCGAGAGAGGGAGAGATTCAGAAACTAACACCTAACAGCAACAAAGGCAGGAGGAAGGGAAGAAGGAGAAAACAGAGAAGAAATGAAGAGAAGCAAATCCAACTCAATTATGGAAACAATACACATTCATCACATCTAGAGAAACCCTTTGAAGTGCAGCCTAATTCCAATGAGAAGAAAGAAAAAATAGCCAAAAACAAAGCCGAGAAAAGCCAAACCATGCCAAAACAAACAAGCAAACACACAAACCCTGAGCAATCACCCCTGTGTTATCTGTATAAGAGGTCTCCACTTCCACAGCCCTGGACGCGCATCGGATGTGAGTGAGGCAGAGTTCCTTCAGCTTGGGTCTCTGGTGGACGAGCCTGTGGACTGCAGCCAGGGGGACTCGGAGTGTAGTCACGCCCAAGGTCCAGGGCTGCTCCTAGTTCTCCATGCAGATGCCTGATTCTCAGCAGGTCCTGGGGGCACCTGGCAGGCACGGATGATCCAGTTCTTCTCTTTGGGCTTGCCAGGGGATACTGGCTATGATGCCAGCACTGTGACTTCAGCACGGTAACTCCCCGAGCTGGTCTTCCGTCTGCAGTCACCGAGCCCTGCGGCCTTACAGATGGGGTCTTTCCTCGCTTCTGCACCACAGCTGGGATGACTCCGTGTTCTGGCTCACCTCAGCCAAGGAGGGATATTTGGGCAATGAGTCCCAAGACTCACCGGGATCTTTAGGCCATTGACCTTGCTGCAGTCCTCCAAAGCACTCACACTTTTGCACACCACCCGCCGCCCCAGGCCTGGTAGCTGGCTCCAGGCCCTCTCCTTGTCCGGGAGCCCGCATCCATGCACTGGCAATCCCTGCAGAGTTTCCTCTGTCCTCTGGTCACCACTCAGGACCAGCAGATCCTCTAGCTTTCTAGGACAGGGCGAAGAGGACGGTCCTTTACTAAATCTCTGCCTTTCAGCTCAATCCTACGGAGCCACTGATGAGAAGACCCTTCCCCACTGTCGCCTTTGCTCCACCTTCTCTATTTAGAAATTTATAATTAAAGTTAGTTATATGTATTAATCATACGTATTTATACTCCACAATCTGATGCTATGATACATGTATGCACCTTGGAATGATAAAAGTCAGGCTCTGACGTATGCATTTCCTCTAATTAGGAATCTCAATATATTTTTAAATCAGAAGGTATGACATCGTCAGCTTTATCCTTTTCTTGCAACATCACTACAGTTATTAGGGATTTCGTGTGAATCTTATGGTTATTTTCTGTTTGTTTTATTTTTTAAATGTCAATAGGATTTTGGTGAAGACAAAATCAAGTTATCATGAAATGTGTGGTTTTGCGGGTAATATGAATATTTAAATAATACCACTCCCAATCAATAAACATGAAATATTTTCCCATATATTTATGGCTGTTTTAATCTACCTCACTAAGGAAGCACAGTTTTTACTCTACCACTTTCTAGCTCCTTGTAAGCATCTCTCTAGCGTTTTATTCTTTTTATGCTATTATAATCAAGAATATTTTCTTAATTTCCTTTTTATACTTTTCTTATATAGAAAGTCAACTATTTTATGTTGATTTGTTATTCTTCAGCTTTGCTGAATATAATTATGTCAAAGAGATTTTTATATGTCTAAACTCATCACATCATATAAGTAACCAGGAATAGTATTTTTGTATATTAGTTATACTTCAGTAATACTGCCAAAAGCTTAAGTCATTGAGTCCCAACATTACAGCAAAGAGACTGAGCTAAAAAGAAGTGTGAGCTCACCTTCAGTTTGGGATGGAGTGGGCTGTAGGGCAGGTGGTGCAGAAGTGGTCCAGTGCATACAGCAAGTGATCATTAAATACCAGTTAAATATAAAAATAAATGAGTGTGTGCACAAATGAATGAGAAGATGAAAATATACGTTTCATAAAACATTATGCAGGTCAAATGAAATGAAAGCCCACCTTTGTTATTGAATATTATTACTTGGTTTCTTCCATAATATTTTAAAAATGTAATAGCATGAATGATTTGCTAAGTTTTCCTCTGGGAAGTTTAACTTCCTTAAATAGGATGACCATGGTGGGCTGCATAGGAAACCTCCATGCAGCTCCCTGATGCCATTAGATGCCAGCTGCCTTGTGCTTCTTTGAGGGTTCCTTCATTCGCTGCAGTTTTGTGCAAATTTCCAGGGCATTTGCCTTCTTTTTTATGGAGTAGGAATCTATAATGTTTATTGCTATATTTGTTGTTGGAAACATTTGAGGAAACAGAGGAAATGTTTCACCTTTTGTCCCTTTCTTTGCATAAAGTTCATTCATAGAGAGTTGACTCTGTGTGCTGGACTCTACTGGTTGGGATAATTAAGAATCTCATTAGAATTAAGATAGACGTATTGGGGGATGAAGGTAGCGGTGCTACAGGCCAGTAGGAGGAGGCAGTGTGATCCTGACACCCTTCTTGCTTAGAGGGGACCTGAAAATATATATGATGGGGGAAATAAAAGAAAAATCCCAACACACGCAGCATGAACCTTGAGGATATTATGCAAAGTGAGATAAGCCAGGTTCAAAAGGACCAATAGTGATCCCTCCTGATGGACATACCTAGAAGAGTCAAATTCCAGGAGGTAGAAAGTAGAAGGGGCTGGGAGAGGAGGGACAGGACTTATAACCTCATGGGGAGGGAGTTTTAGTTTTGCAAGATAAAATAGCCCTGAGGGTGGACAGAGGTGATGGTTGTGCAACAATGCGGTTTAGTAACACTGAACTGAACGTTCAAAAATGGGTGAAGCAGCAAACGTGCTGGGCGTGACAGTGCATACCGTAATCCCAGCACTTAGGAGGCTGACGCAGGAGAATTGCTGTGAGTCTGAGGCCAACATGGGCCTCAGCTGGCCAACCTGAACATAGTAAGTTCAGGACAGCCTGGTCTGCACAACAAGACTCTGTTTCCAAAAGAAAGAAGTCTTGATGTTATATATTTACCATAGTTAGTATTTTAATAAGAGAGGCCAGGGTCATGGCTTAGTGGCTCATAACATACACAAGGTCCTGGGTTCAGTCACCAGAACCACGCAAATAAATTAATAAATAAATGAATGTTATACTAATAAAGTACCCAGGTGAATCCTGCCTAATGAACCAGGGGTCGTGAGGTCACTGCCAGCCTATTCATCTGGTACAAGTGACTCTCAAACTTGTTTTTCATTTTCCCAAAGTAAGAAAATGCATGCATTTAGACAGGACAGAAAACAGGCAGATGATGGGAAAATAGATGCCAGCTGCCAGGTCTATGCTAGGCAGACAGATGATAGACAGACAGACTGACTGAGTCCCTTCCTGTGGTGGCCTGACCAACAGAATACAGCAAGGTCACTCACATGGTTAATGACATAACTACTTCTCCTGAGAGGCTGGACGGAGGGTCTCAGTCTCTGCCTCTTCCCTGATTCTCCACGTGGCAGCTGTCGCCAGGGCAGCCACGGGCTGTGTCAGAGGAGCCAGTGCAAGGGCGAGTGTAAGGGCAAGCCAGCTTCTCTGACCTACCCTGGGAGTCCCTAGGTCCTGCCTGGAACACAGACCCATGGAAAGGGTGACCAGGGGCATGAACACAGGGCGGTGGGAGTCACTGGGGGACGCTGCCTAGAAGAGTCACACCCTCAGCCATGCTGGTATGACGCGAGAACAGAAACACAACGCACTGCATGGATAAAGCCAGGTGCCATTATTGACATCCCCCTCGCTCGGTGCCAGTGGCATGTGAGGCGGATCGTCTTTTCTCATGTGGGGGCTCCTCTGGGTCCTGTAGGATTCTGAGCAGCATCTCTGACCACATCCAATGCCTTTCTTCATATCCTGATTACAGGGTGGCTTGGAGCACTCTTCAGTTCTGTGCCCAGCCAAGTGCCCAGTTCCCCTCACTCCCCCCCAGTTCCAACACGGATCTCCTCCTGATGGATGTACCAATTTCTGAGGGATTGCTATGGTATGAAAGGGCAAAAGGTCGCCTCCATCTCTGCAGAGTCAGAAGGACTTTGTGCTCTGTTACCTCAGTAATATTTAAGTTGATAACTCAGTTTCCTAAAAAACTGAGTACAAAGGGTGTCCGTGCTTTGCCCCTTCCCACATACGGAGGAAAAAACAAAACCTATGACTCAGCTACATTTGGTCTTTTATTGTCTTTTTTTCTTTTTAAATTGATAAGCAAGTTCAATAACCTGAGGATAAAATTACAACAGGAACTGAAGGGAAGGCGATGACCCCAGCTGACCCTGGTTCCTCAGAAGCAGCAATGGGTAGGTGTTCTCACCTCCAAAACCCTCAGTGATTACACCATAACAAGGCCAGTGTCTGTGCCAGCCTCTGATCCAGGGACCCCAGCACCACAGCCAGGGTCTGGCGAATGGAAGGCCTGCAGTCAACTGCAACCAGTAAGAAGGAGTAGTGGGTGCTGGGCAAGGTGTACAAAACTAAAACCCAGCAGGCAGGAGGCTGATGCAGTAGGATCATGAGTTCAAGGCCAGCCAGGCAAGAGCTCAGTGACCACCATGCCAGTAAGTGAGGTAGTAATTATTCTGTCCTGTTACAGTGGGAGAAACCAAGGCTCAGAGGAAGATGGATGCATACATGACCCCCCAGGGAATCATGATGCCTGTGTCACAGCTGGTCCAGCCCACATGGCTCTCCTGGTAGCCCTCAGGGCTACCACAGGGGATAACTTTCACCTCGATCAGTCTCATTTAGATTCCCAAGGGACACCTGGCAACACAGCTCACCTGCTGGCAGCAGGGCACATGGTCCCAGCTAGCCTCCTAGGTGTCTACCTGCAGTCCAAGTAACACGGCCTGCTGACAGGAAAATAGGGCCAACACTGCCACCTAGAGGAAAGTGGGGGTGTGGGAGTCTGCATCCCCCCAACACACACACCAGGCTTTTACTCCATTCTTCCCTTAGAGGTAGATAAAGGCGTGGCTGTTAGCCTTCTTGGCCTTACAGCTCCAACCTGGCAAACCCTGCTCCAGAGTTTATCTAGGGAGGGACTGTCCCTTCCCAGGAGACTCATGGGACAAGTCTAGGCCCACCAAGCGGGCACTTTCAGCCCAAAGCCTCTGGGCCACCTCTTCATCCTCAGCCTCAGGAGCTGGAGCCTTCTCCTTGAGCCCATCAAAGTACTTTCCAGAAACACCCTCCAGTTCCTCAGCCACGGCCAGGTAGGTGCTGGGCTGGGCTGCCAACTGGGGGCTCTTCACCAACAGCCAGAAGATTGGTCCTGCAGTAAGCCCAAAGAGTACTCAGTCAGGACCCACCCAGGAAGAGACAAGAGCCTGGCTCCACCCTACAGGATCCCACACCTTAGGACCAGAGGAGCTCTGAGGTCCCCAGAACTCACCTAAGCCTCTGCCCTGTGGTTCCATCCCTTTCCCCAGCTCTGCTCAAACAAACTCTCCACATGCAGGAACCAGTCTCCCCCAGGAAGCCTCCCTGATTTTCCGCACAAAGCAGAAGCTTGTCTCTCTCTTACTCAGCCCAATTCCTCACCTACTCCCTCATTCCATAAAATACGTTTCACTTAGAACGCATCACTGGCGTCACAGCTTAAGTCCCAGCTTCTTGATCTCTTGCATACTCCCACTAACGTTTCTCAAGATTATGAATAGCAGCTACAAAGTCCTAGGTAGCCTATACTCTGGGCCACACACTGTGCAGGCTTGTGTAGGGGAGGTTTTGTCTAATTCTCACAACAACTAAGGTGGGTCTTGCTATGATCCTCTCTGTGCAGATGAGGAAACTGAGGTGCAAATAGAGAAAGACAAATCCCTGGGGCTCAGCTAACTTGAGGGGAAGCCAGAGTCACCCCAAGGATAGCTGAGCCAAGGAGCCAGCTCCATGTCCCCACTATGTCCCTCCAGAATAGCTTCCTCCTTGACTTGTGGTCTGCCCTGTCTCTAGGGCTCTCCTGGGGATGATGGGTCAGATCGTTGGGAAGTGACTCATTCTCCAAAACACGAATACACAGGGGCAGGGGGTAGGAAAAAGTCAAGTCAGGAACAGTATCTGAGGGAGGGCCCTTGGCCCAAGCTGAGAGGCCAAGGAGCAGAAGGATTTGCAAGGGGACCCAGATCAAGAGGGGACTCACCAAGCGTGGAGCTGGAGAAGGTGGAGCTATGCATGCCGGTGTGCCTGCCCAGCTCTGTCCTGGCCACACCCGGGTGCAAAGCATTGACAGTCACACCTGTACCTGGAGAAAACAAGAGGAATGGGAAAGGGAAGGCCAGGCGCCAGGTCCTCTCCCACCCAGAAGGCTCTCAAAGCCCACACTGAGCTCGGGGGCTCCCCAATCCTGCGCTGCCTCCCCCTTGTGAACCCACATCACGTTCCCTTGCTCTGAAGCCTCAACATCAAGTTGTCTCATCTTACAGTCACACACGCCCAGAGCGCAGAGTCCCTGGGAGGTCTAGTAAACCCAAAGCCCTGGGCCCTGGGCTCCGCCTCTGCAGAGTCTGAAGCAGAGTCTGAAGCATGAACTGGGTGAAGTCCAAAAGTGGCTGCTGTGATCAGTGAGGCTGGCCCTGCTGACCCGCAGGCCACCTGTGAGAAACAGGGACCTAGGGCAGGTTCCTCAGCCCCAGCATGATGCACAGTTCGGTCAATGGATATGAGGTGGGCATCCTGGGCACTGTAGGATGTTAGATGTTATCCCTGGATCTACCCCGCAGTTATCAGGAGCAGCCTCATCTTAGCCAATTGTGACAACAATGTCTACAAATGCTGACACATGTCCTTTGGGAGCCAAGATCACTCCAGGTGAGAACCACTGGCTTAGAGCATCAGAGGCTTAGGGGTCCCTTCAGGACAAGCAAGGAAGGATGCCTGGTGAGGGCAGATGAACTAGAACTGAAGGGAAATCATTAGACAGGTGATTGACTATTGATGTCTGACTCAGGCATCAGAGGACAGTGCAGCGGTACAAGCGCCATCCCTGGGTCTACTCTACCTGGAGCCAGTGTTTCCCCTCCCAGGTACGGAAAGGGAAAGAGGGGGACCAGTGAGACTTGCCACAGGCACACCTTGCAGCCGCCGGCTTAGCTCCTTGGTGAAAAGGATAACGGCCAGCTTGCTCTGACAGTAGGCCGCTTTGGTGTTGTACTGTCTCTTCTGCCAGTTCAAATCATCAAAGTCCATGTGCCCGGCAACGTGGGCCAGGGATGAGAGGTTGATGATCCGCGAAGGGGCCGAGGCTTTCAGCTTGTCCAGCAGCAAATTTGTCAAAAGAAAGTGACCTGAATGAGGAATGAGAGTAAGGAAACAAGCTCTACGCTCTTCCTCTAGTGGCTGTCCTATTTTATCTTTCAGTCCCACTAGGAGCGCAATCCTCCTGCTTCCCTATATCTGTTATTATTGGTCTTTCTACCTTCACATCAATTCTAATGGAGTTGTGAAGTGGCATCTTACTATGGTTTAATTAAATAAATTTCTCAAATGAGAAATAAAATTCTATAAACTCATAGTGAGATAAAATATTTAAGATGGCCTCTTGTGGACAGACGGACATGACGTTTTAATATACATATACACTGCGGAATGGCTAAATCAAATTCATAAACATGCATACACCATTCCAAGTGTGGCTGTAATCTAGCCCTTGAGAGGCTGAGGCAGAAGGATCGCAACTTAAGGGTCAGCCTCAACAGAGAATCCACAGAAGACCCTGTCTCAAAACATGAGATCATCAGGGTGAACCCTAATCCATCATGGCCAGTATTGTTATAGAAAGGGTTCCCCCAACCCTCACCCCCAGGTGTGGTAATCCCAGTAACTCAGGAGGCTGAAGCAGGAGGGTTACAAATTGGAGGTTGGTGGAGAAATTTAATGGGATCCTGTTGCAAAAGAATAAGAGGAGGATGAGGATGTAGCTCAGTAGTAGAGCACTGGCCTCGCATGCCCGAGTTCCTGGGCTTAGTCCCTAGCATTTAAAAAAAGAGGGAGGGGCGGTGGGGGGTGTTGGGAGATAGTCCTCCTTTTGGGACACAGAGTCATATACTGAAACAAACCTTGGAGATGAAGGCACAGATCTGGGTAATGCATCTAAAAGCCAAGCAAAATCAAAGGATGCCAGCCTACTGCCTGGAAAGAGTCCCTGCCTCAGTGCCCAGCAGGTGCCTGTGTGTGCCAGGCACCACACTGGGCACACCCAGGTTCTGGAGACAGCATGAAACAAGACTAGTCCCTGTCCACGAGGGACTAGCATTCTGCTCAAAAGACAGACCTCAATCAAGACAATAAAACAAGTGAGGCGAAGAATCTGGCAAGGCACCTTCCCGTGGAGCTGCCAGGGGGCAGCACTGAGACTGTGGCCTGAGCCCAAGGGATTGGGCATGAGGCTCTCAGCAAAGGCACCCCACGTGGAGCAAAAGTGAGCACCAGGGGCTGGGAGCTGGGGAGGAAAGGGCTGGAAGGAAGGAGCAGAAGGAGGGCAGGCAGGGCTGGGGGACACTTGGGGACCTGTGCAGAGGTGCACCTCATTTCCCCAGAGCTGGACACTGCGGTGGAGACCAATTTCCACCCGTGACTTCCTCCCCTCACTTTGGAATGGAACTGCAGCTTCACCAAGGGTGACAGATGGACCCACAGAATGAAGGCAAGACAGGTGGAGAGAGACAAGATAGGCTGAGGACAGGAGGACAGAGAGAAACCAGACAGATGGACGAAGATGAAGGTCAGAGAGATCGGTGAAGACAGAGACTGGAGACAGGGAAAGAGGACAGACGAATGGGTGGAGACTCTCAGGACAAAGCGGCTGTTGCGGTGCAGGAGCAACCAGCCAACCGAGCATCCAAGCAGCAAGCAGCAGGTACCCGAGCTACCTGGTAACCGACAAGGGCCACCTACTGAAAGGGGGGCAGGATCCTAGGGCAGGTGACAGCTCCCTGGGCCCCACCCTGGCACCACGCCCAGCCCAGCTCACCCAGGTAGTTGACACCAAGCTGCATCTCAAAGCCATCCTCGGTGACCCAGTGAGGGCAGCGCATCACGGCCGCATTGTTGATCAGAATGTCCACACGCTCCTCCTCTGCAAGACAGGAGAGGACAGGGCATTGGGTCTGAGGACAGACACCAGCCCTGCTGAGCAACAGATGGTATCCCCACATGGCCTTGACTACCAGGAGACTGCAAAGGTGGCCTCTTAGAAACAGGGTCTTGCTGGGCATGGTGGTACATGTATGTAACCCCAACACTCTGGGAGGCTGAGGCAGCAGAATTGCACGCTCGAGCCCAGCCTAGCAATTCAGCAACCTACTGAGACACTACGTCAAATTTTCAAAAAAGGGCTAAGGATGTAGCTCAGTGCCACTGCCCCGGATTCAATCCCCAACATCACAGAAAACGTTAGGCTCGACCCTGAGCCAACGAGACCTGTGTGTTCCTAAGAAGGCAGCGTAGGTGCCCACAGAGACACACAGGGAGACGCTTCATGAGGACGAGCAGAGAGTGAACAGCTGTGAGGTCCGAATCGGCAGCCACCAGAGCCTGAAGAGGCAGCAAATGATTCTGCCTAGAACCCCAGGGAGCCCAGCCCTGCAGACACTTGGCCTCCAGAGCTGTGAGAGAGTATAGCTCTGGCATCCCAGGCTACCTGGCCTGTGGCTCTGTGGCATGGCAAATGTAAACACAGACGTAGACTTGCAAGCGCATGCACACATCACACACACACACACACACACACACACACACAAACCTCTACCCTCCTAACGCAGGACATGTCACCCAGCAGAGTCACTCACAGGAGCCAAGGCACCACAGGCCCCTAGCACTAGACTCAGGTCCAATGCCAATATGTAACTTGCACAGCCAACTGGAGACACATGAACCGGAGACTCTGTTTCCCCATCTAGACAGGATGAATAACAGAAGTTGTCCTGCACCAGCTTTCTCAGGCTGCCATGACACAGTGTGACTTAACAAACAGAGGGCTCTAGTCTACATTAAAGAAGCTGGATGCTCAAGTCAGGTGCGTTGGGGCTGCAGCCCCCTGCGCTGCCAGGAAGACCCATGCCAGCCTCTCCTGTGTTATGGACAACCTTCTCCGCCCTGTCTCTTCACATTTCTGCCCCTCTGTGCGTGTTTGTCTATGTCTCAGGCTCCTTCTCAGAAGAACACCAGACATACTGGATCAGGACCCTTCCCAATGACCCTATTTGAAGTTGGCTACCTTTGTAAAGACCCTGTATCCAAATAAAGAAAGCTGAGGTAACACACTTTTTGGGAGGTCAACATTACACCCAAAACATTCCCAAAGGGGTATGCAGTGGAGATAACACATATCTAATAACCCACAGCTAACACACAGGGCCCCGAGCCTGTTCAACACAGGGGAAGGTGAGCACTGTGCTTAGGAACGCAAGCTTGATCCAGCCAGGTCAGGGTTCAAGTCCTGATACTTATCTCAAGCAGGAACTCGCAATGCAGGCCTATAATGCCTCAGGATGAAAATGGAAAATTAGGTTTTGTCCTAATGTCAGAAAGATACTTAGCAAACCTGTTAGAAGAGAATTAATGACACTATGACACCAGGAAGTCACTGGAGAGCACAGGCTATGGAAGATATACTCTAAAGGTCTATAGGTGTATAGGTATCTAAACTTTAGCCAAACAGGACTGCAGGAGCTGTGTTATCTGTCAAAAGACTAGTAACAGGGCTCTGAGACATCAAACTCAAGGGGAAAGGCTCCCAGGAGCCCTTAGAGAAATGCCAAAGGTGATAAACTGGCCGTGGTGGTGCACACCTCTAATCCCAGCACTTGGGAGGCTGAGGCAGGAGGATTGCCATGAGTTCAAGGTTAACCTGGACTAGCAGTGAGTTCAGGACCAGCCTGGGCTACAGAGACTGACCTTGTCTCATAAAAAATAAATAAAACAAAAAAACTGAAATGCCAAAGGTGGGAAAGCTAAAACATTTATTAGTGATAGTTGATCACCTAACTGGATGGGTAGAAGCCTAGCCCCTTGTGACTGCCACCACTAAGGCTGTGATTCAGGTAATGTTAGAATACAGGGTCCTCAGGTTTGGTCTAATTGAACATGTGGAGTTGGACAGTGGCAGGCATTTCACATCAACAGCACTGCAGGTGTTACGAGGGCTCTGTAGATCAAGTGGGACTTTCACTCCCCATAGCATCCCTCCACTTCTGGGAAGGTAGAAAGAATGAATCAGACTCTTAAAAGGTACACTACCAAGAATGGCAGAGACCAAACTGCCTTGGACTAGGTGCCTTCCTATAGCTCTCCTTAGAGTCAGACCAACCTCTAGAAGAGACCTGGGTCCTCAGCATATGAGATGCTCTATGGATTGCCATACCTGAGTGGATCTTCAGATCTCCCCACCATGGAAATCAAAGACAAGTTTCTCAGAGAATAGGTTACTTATCATTTTCACTTTGTCTTCCTTAAAGCCAAAAGCCTTTTTGCCCAAACATCTCCTCTTGAATTCACAGCACATCACTTCCAGCCTGGTGACCTGGTACTACTAATCAAGACCTGGTAAGAAGCTTAAACTCCAACCTAACTGGGATGGGCCCTACCAGGTGCTTCTGACCACTGAGACAGCTGTACAGACAGCAAAAAAATGTTGATCTCTTTCTATTCGAGTAAAGGCTTCCAGCTCACTCATCTCGAGAAACAATGGGCAACACCTGCACATTCCAATGGCATTAAAATTGACACTAAAAAGGTCATAGTACCACTTCTGTGTCTTACAAGGGATGCTGAATGTATTCTTACAAATGTTACAAAGACAAGTCCATTCAATTTAGTACCAAACTGATTTTTCCCTGCAAAAAACTAACAAATCAGCATGAGGAAAAAGAAGAGGGACCCTGAACAGGGACAAGAAGGAAGCTGAACAGGTTTAAGAAAATCTGAGGGGTCTGGGAGAGGGGCAGTTAGGAGGCCAAGAGGGTCTGAGGAAAACAGAGGGCACTAGAAAAGGGGCAACGGGGAGGCCAGGCATGTCCGAGGAGAGTGGAAGGCCTAGGACAGGGAAACAGGGGCTGAAGAGTCCGTGGACAGCTGAGAGCTGGCAGGGAGGCCAAGCGGGTCGGAGGAGACTGGAAGACTAAGGAAAGGGAAACAGGGAGGATGAGGGGTCTGAGGAGGGCAAGGGTACAGGGACAGGGGTGGCAGGGACGCCAAGTGCATCTGAGGAGAGCGGACCGCTTGGGAAAGGGCAAGAGAGTGAGGCTGAGGAGAGCTGTTGGTGCTGAGACACGAGCAGCAGGAAGGCCAATCAGCCATGACAGTTCAGATGGTGCTGGGACAGGGGCTGCAGGAGAACCAAGCTGCTCAGGGAAAGCAGAGGGAGCTAGGACAGAGAAGCTGAGGCAGTCTCGCGAGAACAGACGGTTCTCTGTAGTAGCAGGGCTGAGCTGCTCTGAGTACCGCTGAACAGAGTGGGACGGCAGACACCGCTAGGCAGAGTGCAGGCGAACTGGTCTGAGAGCAGAGGCCACTGGGACGGGGGTGACAGGGAGGCAGAGCAGGTAGGGGCATGACAGGACAAGGCAGGGGCAGAAGGGAGCCTCTGCTGTCTGAGGAAAATAGAAGTGCTGGGACAGAGCAGCAGGGAGGCCAGGGGTCTGAAGAGATCTAAGGAAGATGGGACAGGGACAGCAGGGACACCAAACAGGTCTGAGGGTGGAGGGCACGGGGGGCAGGGGGTAACCCAGGAAATGTGAGAAGAGTGGAAGGGACTGGAATAGGGACAGCAGGGAGGCCAAGCTGGGCGGAGGAGAGTGGAGGGTGCGGGGACAGAGGGGCAATGGAGGCCGAGTGAGCTGGCCTGAGCAAAGTGGAGGGCGCTGGGCCGGGGCAGCAGGGAGTGGGTGGGGCATGAGCCCAGAGCAGAAGGGGGCTTTGCTGGTGAGACGAGGGTGGTAGGCACTGGGATGGAAGAAAGCTAAGCATTCCTCAACAGAGAAGCAGAGTGAGCCCAAGCAGATCTTAGGAGATCAAGGGCACTGGGGCAGGGGCAGCAAGGAGGGTGCGAGGGTAGGGGGCGATAGTTCAGGAGCAGAAAGGAGGCTTTGCTGTTCTGATGGGAGCGGTGGGCACTGGGATAGGGTCAGTAGTAAGGCCTAGCTGGTCTGAAGACAGCCGAGTGCTCCTCAGCAGAGAAGCAGAGGGCCACCCGATCTGAGGAGACCAGGAGATCAAAGGGCACCGGGGCATAGGTGACAGGGAGACAGGGTAGGTCTTAGGAGAGGAGCCCAACAGGACAAGTATGGAAGGGAGGCTAAGCTGATCTGAGGACAGCAGAGGGGGTGACATGGGGTGGGGGAAATAGTTGTACCTTGAGACCATCACACTTAGCAAAATGAATCAGATACAGAAGGTTCAGTACCATACGGCTGCTCTAATGTAAGAAAACCAAACCATAAACAAAGTAAAAGAGAGATGGAAGAAAGTAAGAAGGTAAATTCTGTGGGGACAGGGAAAAGGAGATGTGAGGAAGGAGCTGAGGGGTAGAAAGGAGAACGGGATGTGGCATGTAAATAAATAAATAAATAAATAGGCTTGAGATATAGCTCAGCGCAGAGTCCCTGGGTTCGATTCCCAGTACCATTTTGGGGGGGGGGGGGGGAGGCAAATAAAAGAGCCTTAATCTGCATAGTCCCATTTGCTATGTAGGGATACATACCCAAACTCCTGGAACTGAGACATGAACATATCTGGGGGCCACCGACACCCAGTCCCCAACCCGTAATACCAATACATAAATAAACAGAGATAGATTATAGGACAGGTGGCATGTGTCTGGCCCACAAGTTGTCTGGCCAGCCTCTGCTCCAGAGCTGGCTGGGACTGGGCTTCTCCAGGCAGCCCCAGGCCCTCATCCCTCAAGCGTGCTGTACTCTCACCCACCTTCAATGATCGTCTGCGCAAACTCTCGGATGGACCTGAGGGAAGCCAGATCCAGGCGGCGGGCGCGGACACGGGGATTGAGAGTCTCTCCGCGGATGTCCTTGGCTGCGGCCTCACACTTCTCCATGTCTCGGCAGGCCAGAATAACACTGCCCCCTGGGAGTCCAGGAAAGAGGTAAATTTAACTTAGTGACACCATGTATCAAAATAAGAATAAAATTTTTTTTTAAAGCTGGAGATGTGGATCAGTGTGTAGGCCCTGGGTTCAAGCCCCAGGACCACAAAATGTAATAATAATAAAGTAAAAATAAATCATAGCCAGGCCCTGTGGCACAGGCCTAGAATCCCAGCACTCTGGGAGACTGAGGCAGCAGAACTGCAAGTTCAAGCCCAACCTGGGCAACTTAGTGATTCAATGTGACCCCGTCTCAAAAAAATAAAATCACCGTCTTTACCACTTCGATGTGTATAGTTCAGTGGTCCTATACATAAGCACACTGTTGTATAATCATTCCCCCACACAACTCTGCAACTTTTCATCTTCCTGAACAGAAACACTACTTCCTATCTCCCCTATACCCAGCCTCTGGTCCCCACCGTTCTACTTTCTGGCCCTATGAATTTGCCTCGTCCAAGACCCTTATTCCAGTGTAACCTTCTTTGTACCTGGCTTTTTTGAGCATAACAGCCTCAAGGTTCATCCATGTTGCCTTTTAGGGCTGGAGAATATTTTCCCATATAATGAACCATGTTCTGTGCAACCTTTCATCCCTGGAGAGACACAGCAGGTGCTGCCACCTGTGGGCCACTATATGAACAGTGCTGCTATGAACGCTGGGTGCATCTCTTTCAGAACCAGACACAGGTAGCATTTTACCTCTTTTTGCCAGTTCCAAGGCAGTTTGCCTCCCGATGCCTGTGTTGGCGCCCGTCACGATGACTGTCTTCCCAGGTATGGTGGCCTTGCTGGGGCAAGCTCCCCCAGTGACATAGTCCCTGGAGGTGAGAAATAGCAGGTTCAGCTCACTTGTCCCCTCTCACCCCGTGTGCCCCCACCATGTCTGGGGCAAACGACCTCTCTGAGCCCACACCTCCCAACGAAAGGCAGAAATGTCACATAACACTGGGGGACCACGGGGTCCTTGTCATGTTCTCCTAAAGGGGCTAACCCTGGTGTCTGCAGCGTGGGAAGCCACCACAAGGTGGCAATCTTTATTTTACAAATACCCACTGTATGATTTCCTGGTGGCTACTACAACAAATGAGCACAGCTGGGCCTGGTGGCACAAGCCTGTAATCCTAGCACTCTGGGAGGCTGAAGCAGGACTGCAAGTTGGAGCCCAACCTGAGTGACTTAGTGAAAATAAAGGCTGGGTGCAAAGGTCCTGGGTTCAATCTCCAATACCACCAAAGACAAATTTATCTTCCTATATTCTGTAGGTCAGGGATCGAACCAGGTGTCACTGGGCTACAACTCAGGTGTAGGCAGGGCTGCATTGCTCTGAAATCACTAGGGGAGAGTGCCCCTGTCCCGCCATGCCTTGCCCAGCTTCTGAGGCCATCGTGCTCCCTTGGCTCACAGGCCCTCCTCCACACTCACCGTCCACTCCAACCCCTACCCCCTCTTCCCCACTTCCTTCTTGGGCTCTACCCTCCTGCCTCCTGTCCTAAGAGGGCAATCTCCAATTACACAGAGCCCCTGGACTAAACCCAACTATCTCCCCCACTGGAGATCCTTGACCTCAGTCCTGCTGGCAGGCAGGGGATGTTCTCAACAGCTTTAGGGTTAGGGCAAGAACATATTATATCTAGGAACAATTATTCTGCCTGTCTGACACGAAATCCACAGAAGCTCCCAATGGCCACCCAGAGGTGGCCAGCCAAATGAACACCACCACATCCACACGGAAGGAGAGCCCTGGAGAATCAGTGCCCACCTGACCCTAGATACTCACTTGTCATTAATCAGTCACACTTTATGCTCAGGACCCACCTGTGGCCAGCAGCTTGCTAATGGACAGCTTAAACACGGCACCTGCCATCACCACTGAAAATCCCCTGGACACGGTGCTATACAGTACTTGACCGCTGTTTGCTTTTGGTTTTATTTTTGTTTTGTTTAGTTGAGGGGGAGAGGCTTTTCACTTGTTTTTTTGTTTTTGTTTTTGTTTGTCTTGTTTTGCAGAAGTAGAAATCAAGCCCAGGGCCTTTGCATTGACCTATAATCCCAGCTCTGTTTTATTTTTGATTTTGAGATAGGGTCTTACTAAGTCATTTATTTGTCGAGGCTGAGCCCAAAGTGGAGATCATCATGCCTCAGTCTCCCGGAGTGCTGGGATTACAAGTATGTGGCATGAGACCCAGCTGGGGTACTCATTTGTTTGTTCATTTTAAAGCATAGTGACCAGGAGTCAGTAAAATTTGTCTGTATAGGACCAGATAGTAAGTATTTTCAAAGCTGTGTTCCCCATGGTGCCCATCACAACTGTTTACCTCTATAGTTACAGACAAGGCAGTCGTGGGCAAACATAACAAATGGACAGAGTATTGTGGTAACTTGAGTCTGGAGTACCCCCAGAAACCTCATTTCCTATGGCTACTGTGTGCTGTTGGGAGGCGGGGCCTGGCTGGAAGGGGCGGACGCTTGCGGCTTAACCTGGAAGGGCGTGGGCTGGTTTCACTCCTTGTCTCTGACTTGGCTCTCTTCTGCCCTGCTCTCAGGACCTTTCTCCAGCTCCTGTCTTGCCACATGGCTCTACTATGTCCAGCCACCCACTCATGAATGGACTGTGACCTTCTGAAACTGTGAGCTAAAATAAACCTTTCCTCCCTAAAGTCGCAGATGTTGGGTATTCTGTCCCAGCAACGAGAAAGTAACCAAGACAGCTATCCTTCAATAACTTTATTCTCTTTATGACAACAGTCAATGGGCCAAATAAATACATGAAAAAGGTTCTGTATATGTAGCCATAAGAGAAATGCAAATCAGAACAACATTGAGGTTCTAACTGCAGTAAGAACAGTTGGTATCAAGAACTCAAGGGCTGCAGGAATAGCACAGTGGTTAAAGCGCTTGCCTAGCACACGGAAGGTCTTGAGCTCAATTCCCCAGCACCACATAAGCTGGGCACGGTAGCACATGCTTGTAATTCCAGCACTCAAGAAGCTGAAGCAGGAGGATTGCTATGAATTTGAGGCCAGCTTAGGCTTTCCAACACAAAAGGTGAACTGTACCCTCTTTAATGGCACAATAATTCCACTCAGATGTGATGCCTACCAGCACTGAGTGCCAAACACTCTAAAGAGCACAGCCACTCCATCAGCCAAATCCTGTAACCCCCAAGATCAGTTCTCACTTTGAAGTTGGCTCCCACCGTTTGTCTAGACATGGGGTGGGGTGTGTGCAATTCTTAATGGATCTTGGCTGCACCTACATTAACACATCCCAACAGGTAGAAACTCGAACTCAGGTTCTTCTCAAAAGGGTAAATGACAAAAAAAAAAAAAAAAAAAGGTAAATGACTACAAAGATCCGACTATGACTGACAGCCCAAGTTTTTGAACAAATGAAAAGATGCTTTCCCACACTCTCCTCCCGGTGCCTCTCCTGCAGGGCCACAGCTAATGACCATCCTGGCGCTGGCCTCTGTGTTGTATGCACTTGATGCTGACTCACTGCATTTCTAACGGAATTGAGGCCACCCAGCTACAGATGGTGCTCTACCTGGCGTCCCATGGGAACCAACCCTTCTACTGAGGGCCGCTGGACAGGCAGCCTCAGGAGACCCTGGCCCCACTCTCAGCTCAGAGCAGCCAGATAGACTGGCGGCCCCTCCTCCTATAGAAACAAGGTGGTCTCCTCAGAGGGGGGAAATGTGAGGTAGGAGAACAGGTTAGAGCTGACAAGGCTAAGATGGGCGTTCCAACAGCCAGGAAGCAGAGGTGGAGTCAAGGTGGGGGTCAAGGTCACAGTCAAGGCCCCGCCTGGCCCCTCCGGAAGCTACAAAGCAGCAGCAGCTAGGACAGGCGGCTTGTCCCTCCACCACTCCCGGGTTCTTGTAGAGGCCCTAAGGTAGGTAGTGGGCTTAGTCTTTGCACAACCCCACCACAGGAGGGATTGAAAGCACTTGAGCAGAAACTTTATAATATATATTTTTTAATTTAACATTTTTTTGTAAATAAATGAGTTCAGAATTCTGCAACACATGAGAACCATGGGGTTTGGGCAATTAGTGAATGTCGCAGTCCACCCCTTTTTCAGAGGTTCACCCCTTTCCTAAGCAAAAGCGTTACAAAGGGCGCAGGACCCTCACTCAAGATCCTCTCCTGACCTCTCTTCAAAAGCTTTACTTCCTCAATATACCCCCTGCTTGCTTAATAAATCAATCAATCAATTACAAGTCCTGGAAGCAGAAACCAAACATCCACCAGGCCTAGCCCCACCCCTTCCTCTGGGCGACCTTGGGCCACTGACCGGACCAGCCCAGCCCTGGTGGGGGACCCTGTTCTGGGAAGGTCGCGCTGGCGCGAGGAGTAGGGGCCTCTAGGGCCGGCAAGGCTGGTGACCCCTCTCACAGCCGGCAAGCTGGCCAGCACCAGCGTGCACCTGCAGGCACCTACTCACTTGAGCAGCACGGCGCCACCCACCACGGTGCCCACCGCGGAGAGCGGCAGCAGGTAGCGGCTCATGCCGGGCGAGGAGCGGAGTCCAGAGCAGACAGCCCGCAGGCCACCGCGGGTGGCACAGAAGACGAGCTCACAGGCGAGACCCACGCGCCAGGCTCAGCGGCCAGGAAGCTGTCCCCGGAACATGCAGGGAGGCCCTAAGGGGCGGGGCCTTTGGGAGAGACCTATGCGGGCTGGCCTCAGCCGCTATTAACTCTGGGAATGGTAGTTTCAGGAGAGAGGGCGGGGCCTACTCGCCCTATAAAAGGAAGGCACCGTCCCTTCCCCCAGAAGCCCAGGAGTTACCTAGTGAAAACTGGGTGCGATCTCCGCCGCTTCCCCTTCCGAACTCCGACTTCCTGTGTACCAGCCTGTTACTTCATCTGTAAAGATGGAACAACAACACCTGTCCCTAGATTTACTGAAGGAATCTGAGAATTGTCATGCTTCGAAAAAAATCTAGGGCTGGAGGAATGGCACAGGAGCTAGAGCGCTTGGCAAACAAGGGCAAGGCCCGGAGTCCGCCGGCACCACATAAACCAGGCGTGGCGGCGCACGCCTGTAATCCCAGCACTCGGGAGGCTGAGCAGGATTTCCTCAAGTTCAAGGCCAGCCTAGGCTACACAGTGAGTTCAGGACCAGCCTGGGCTACAGGGCAAGACCCTGTCTCAAAAAAAAAAAAAAAAAAATTCTAATAGTCTGGGGCACCATGGAGAAGGGACTAGGGGCTGGGCTTCTGGATCTGAGGAAGGAAAATAGTATTAGATAGATAGATAGATAGATATAGTGTTGATATATATATATCCCCACCATCCCCCAAAACACAACCATTTGGGAACATAGTATAGAGACCTTGCATACCAGGCAGCAGACCTCAAGGTCTCATTAAGACAATGATGTGATAATATTTTTCATTTACCAGATTGGCAGCATTGAAAGCAATGATAATGCTGGGTCTTGCCCAGGATAGGGAGAAACTCTCAGTGGAAGGAAGTGTGAATTAGCCACCCAGCCACCCTGTGAAGAGCCACCCAGCCATCTGTGGCAATAGCTTCCAGCATATGTTTGACCCAGCCATTCCCCTTGAAGGAATTTATGCCAAGGGAATACTTGGGGTTTGAGAAACATACAGCTTAGAGTGGCTGGGAGTGTTGCTCAGCGGTTAGAGTACCTGCCTAGCAAGCACAAGGCCCTGGGTTTCTATTCCCCAGGCATGGTGGCACATAACTGAACCCAGCACTAAGAAGGCCCAGAAACTTCTAAGGTTTTCTTTATTTACTATCTACTATCAATACAGAGGGAAGCAGGCAGTGGAGTAAGCTAGCACTAGGTTTTCACATATACTTTTAGAGTATTAAAAAGAAAACCACTGTAATATTCTGTGTAGCATCTCCAGGCAGAGTAATGGGTAAACTTGGGTTTTTGTTTTGTTTTGTTTTCACTTTTTGTTCACCTGCATTTTCTCAACACTCTTGGATCATGGTTCTGGCTATGGAGGTGAGGTCATCCCCATGAAGCTGGCGAAGGGCAGGAATTAAGCACGTTTCCATAGCCTGGCCCAGTGGCATAGGCCTGTGATCCCAGCACTCTGGGAGGTTGAGGCAGGAGGATCACAAGTTCAAGTCTAGCCTGTAAAACTTAGTGAATTAATGAGAATTTTTCTCAAAGTCATAAATAAAAATGGGCAGAAGGAGGGGATGGAGGGGTGCTGGGAGGATAACTCAGTGGTTACAGTGCTTGCCTAGCATGCACAAGGCCCTGGGTTTGATTCCCCTGCACTGAATAAGCTAGGTATGGTGGCAGACACCTGTAATCCCAGCACTCACAAGGTTCAGGCAGGAGGATTGCCATCGGTTCAAGTCCAGCCTGGACTAAAGAGTGAGACTGTCTCAAAAACCAAACAAACAAACTAGCTGGAGGAACAGCTCAGCAGTTATAGTGTTATAGTGTTTGCCTAGCAAGCTCACAACCCTGAGTTCAATTCCCCAGCACCACATAAACTGGGATATCTATTTTCACCCTGTAATCCCAGCACTTGGGTGGCTGATGCAGGAGGACAGCTGTGAGTCCAAGATCAGCCTGGGTTACACAGGAAGTTCAGGACCAGCCTGGGCTACAGAGCAAGACCCTGACTAAAAAAAAAAAAAAAAAAAAAAAAAATTGAGGGATGTTGTTCATTGTGAGCCCCTGGGTTCAGCTCCCTGTATCATTAAAAAAAGAAAAGAAAGAGGTAAATATTTAGTAACATAGTCACACAGGCACGCAGGGCTCAGCCTTGAGACAGCACTGTCCCTCTCCCTTCCGAGCCTTTTCTGCTCTCCTGTCCACCTGGGTCCTATGAGCACCTACCTCTGGGGCGGGTCAACACCATCTTCTGAGAAAGACCAGCCCAGTCAGTGCAGGTAGCTTTGCCAGCCACGTGTGGCAGCTGCCCAGCTACACAGCCGGCTGGAGCAGCCTTAGACGACGTGCATGCAAGTGAGTATGCCTGTGGACCCATTAAACTCCATTAACAAAAAGCAGCCGTGGGTCAGCCCCCATCCCAGAATCTGGAAGGATGATGCGTGAACCATAAGGGTCCCAAAACTGCTGGTGGCTAGAGTTGTTATGATAGAGAGCAGTGCAGATTTTCGCCCCCAAGGGTCTGCATCCTGATTCCCAACTCCGCCCAGGGAGCTCGGGCGCCATGCACCCTTCGCTAACAAGCTCCTACTGTGCAGTGGCGCTGTCCAGGTGCTGAGGACACACTGTGCTTCCCACCGTGCCCAGCCCAGGATGCTGGCACCTAAATCCTCTCTCTCTCCCACCCTCCCAAAGCAGTTCCTAAAAGGAGAGAGCACCTCGAATTGTGTCCCTAAGAGGAGTCACACTGCGGACAGCAGGGTGCCCAAGGCAGGGTCCCGTGATCAGGTGTGCTCAGCTCTCCTCCTCCCAGCAGTGTTTGGGCCACTATTTGGCCTTTGGTGTCTCAGTTTCCTCTAACATGAGGATGGGGTGTCAGTAGCATCAACTGCATGAAGTAAGAAAATCAGCGCGAGGGAAGCATCTGAGACGCTCATGGAACACAGCAGGGCCTCAGACACCCACTGGCTCTGTGCATGTGTTTGGTGTGTGTGTGTGTGTGTGTGTGTGTGTGTGTGTGTGTGTGTGTGCGCACACTCATGCATCATTGGGATTAAACCCAGGGCCTTCGCCGCACCGAGATACATCCCCAGCCCTTTTTTTTCCTTTTAGATTTGTCTTAATTCATTTTTATTTTTTAATTCTATTAGTATGTATTGTGATACATAATAACAATCATCTGGAGGAATGGTGTGTTTACAAGGTGCATCTTGATGGTTTCTACTGCCCTCCCCCGTTCCCACCCCTCCCTCACCCACATTCCCTTTCCCTGTCCACAAAATCTTCTTACTTTCTTCCATCTCTCTTTTACTTTTTTAAGACTTGATTTTCTCCTGTTAGAGAAACCACATGCTATTTAACCTTCTGCTTCTGATTCATTTCACTAAGCGTCATGGTCTCAACGTGTGTCCATTTTCCTATAAATGACTCAAATGTATCTCTCTTTGTGGCAGAGTAGTACTCCATCTTCTTTATCCATTCATCTGTTGATGGGCGTGTCAGCTGCTTATAACAGGCAGTTACAAACATGGGTGTGCATGGATCACTCTTGCATGACGACTTTAACTCTTGGGCAGATCCCCCAGATCCCTCGGTTCCTTGAGGAATCTCCACACTGCCTTCCCTAGGGGTTGTACCAGTGTGCAGTCCCACTGGCAGTGTAGGAGGGCCCCTTCTTTACTGCAGCCTCGCCAGCATTTGTTGCTTTCTGAGTTCTTGATACCAGGCATTCTTACTGGAATTACATGGAATTTCAGTGTTGTTTCAATTTGTATTTCTCTGACAGTAAAAGATGCTGAACATTTTTTTTATGTATTTATTGACCAGTCAGGCTTCTTCTGAGAACTGTTCATTTCAGTTGTCCATGTTTTCATTGGGTCGTTTATTTCCCCAGCCCTTTTTATTTTTTAATTTGAAAACGACAGTCTTGCTAAGTCACTAAACTGCAGAGCCAAGAACTTGGTGATTCTCCTGCTTCAGCTTCCTAGAGTGCTGGGATGACAGGCAAACGGCCATCATATCGGCTGTCCTCAGCCCTTAAGTTGCTTCGTGCTCACTATTCCTCCAGGTTCACTGAGCTCAGGTTCTAGGACTCAGGCCCATCTTAGGGAGGGACAAAGCGAGGATGGGAACTGGGGGCGTGGGGGAAGCCCCGTGCTCCCCCCGGGTCCAGACGGGAATCTGGCCACCCCGCCTTCCTCCTGCTCTGGCCCGGCTGGTCCCCAGCCACACTCCGGCCAAGCCTCTCCCCCTCCCCTTCACACATTCCCAGCCAGCCCGGCACCTCTGCACACGGAGGCGAGAGTCTACTCCATTCGAATAATTCCACTGCCGTTGTCACAGCTGTCACCTAGGCCAGAGAGTCACAGCCAAGGCTCCCACCTGACCTCTCTGACCAGCCACACCCAGCCCACTCCACCGGCCAGCCTAGGAATCCTGGCCTCAATCCACTGCGTTCCTGCCTCGGCCTCCAAATCTAGGTCAAATCAGCCACATGCTCAGAGGCCTCCCGGCCTCTTTTTCACCTCCATGTGATCCTTCCAGGCTTCCTATTCCCCAATGACCCTGTTTATGGTTCACACCACACACACAGATGATGGCAGGACCCCGCCTGGGCCGCCTCCTATGCATTCAGGACTCTGTATATGCCATTCCCAATGCTGAGAATGCGATTCCTGGCCTCAGCTTCCTTAGGGAACTCTTACTCATCCTTCAAAACTCCATGCAGTTATCACTTAACCAGGAAAGGTGGCACCAAGGATTTTCTCTGGGGACACACAGTGTCCTATGCCACCTCCATTACTGCACAATCATGCATGCCAGAGGGGGCTGTTTCATCTGTAAGGCTTTACAAAGAGTAAATCCCTCACAATCTATATATCAGGAACTAGAAAATGAATGAAGAGGACTTGAGGAGGGGGGTACATAGCTCAGTGGTTAGAGAATTTGCCTAGCAAGCGCAAGGCGCTGAGTTTGATTCCCCAGCATCACAGAAACCGGCTGTGGTGGTGCACACCTGTCATCCCAGTACTTGGGAAACCAAGGTAGAAGGACTGTCATGAGTTCAAGGCCAGCCTGAGCTACACAGTGAGCCCAGTACCAGCCTGGACTACAGAGGGAGACCCTGTATCAATAAGCAAATAAATAAATTCTATGGATGTGTGAGTAGACAGATTGCCCCTCCGCAGCAGGCCTTGGCTCCCAGGGCCAGAGATCTGGACAAGATCTTCTCCCTGAGGTATGATCTTGTCAGCAAAGGTGACAGCTGGGGTGCAGGGTGGGAGTAACAGAAGAGAAAGGAACATTTCAAAGGTGACACATGGGGGAGTCATTGCCGTCAAGGAAAGGGTCGTGTTTGGCTTCCAGAACCTCAAAATCCTAAGAAAAAATCAGCTCCCTCAATAGCTTGCCAAGGTGAGCTCAAGGGCAAACCCCAGCCCCGGGTACTGTCCTCAGCTGCCTAGAGGTGCAGGCAACACCAGGTCAGAGAGGGCTCTGAGGATGAGAAAGCCCAGTTGATCTCCAGGAAGGAGCTGCCGCCTCCCAGGAGGAGGGAGTCAGGCTGTGAGAGGTGGGGCGCACTGGCATTTGGAGCCACTTCCTACAGTTTGCACAGAGGGAGGGTCCCCCTCCCTGCCCTCCCCTCCCACGGTAGGCAGGCCGACGGAAGGTGGCCCTGACCGAGCCAGGAATGAGGGTGGAGGCTTGGTTTCGGTCTCACCCACTGCACCAGACAACCGAGAAGCAGTGGTGGGTGGACTTGGGCATAGGAGCCTGCTCCTCTGCTCCCCTGCTCCAGGTGAGGAGCAGAGCCAAGGCCTCCTCCCTCAGACCGGGTGTCCAGGCCCCGCCCTCCTCCCCCAGATCCAGGGTCCAGGCCCCGCCCCCTCCCTCAGACCGAGGGCTGCAGGCCCGGGGGCCCCTTCCCTGAGACACAATGTGTCTGTAAGACCCTCCTCCCCACGGCAAGTGAAGAAAGCACCTGGCCGGATGGTCTGCGTGTGTCACAGCCCTGGACCACTGTGACCTGGGCCGCTGTCCCCCTACTCCAAGCCTATATATTTCCCGGGGGTGGGGGTGGGGGGGTAAGAGTGCAGTGGCCTGTCCTTCCCTCACACTTAACCTAGACAGGGAGGAGCTCAGGAAGTGTTTGTGCAGAGTCTGAAGGCGGAACCAAGTAGGAGGCCTCCCCTGGGTGCTGCTCGGGTGAGACCCACCCGCCAGTGCGCCAGTCCTCCCAGCCCCGCAGCTCTGGCCGCCCTTCCGGGGTCAGGAGCCCACGGCCTGGACCCTCCCTCTTCCTCAGGCACCTGCCACCAGACCGGCCTTGCCAGTTCAGCGCCATCGCTCTCCTCCCTGTGCGCCTGACTCTCCACCTCCTGCCGGGCCCCTGCCGGACCCAGCCTGCACCCATGATTGCAGGAGGGAAAGAAGGGCCGCCTCTGCCGCTGCTCACGCTGCGTGGGGTCTCCCTTAGCCAAGAACTGGGCTAAGAGCTCACAGAAACCCCACACAGTCCTCCTGACATTGCAGCCTCTTGTATAGCTAGCGGCCTGGAGCTCAGAGAGGCTCAGGAATTTGCCCATTGTCACACAGCTGGAAAAGGGCTGGATCACAACATGGGCCACAAATCCAGGCATCATGTAACATGTGTGTCATCCCAGCGCTCTAGGAGGCTGAGAGAGGAGAAAAACAAGTTCAGCCTGGGCAATTTAGTGACTTAGCAAGACCCTGTCTAAATTTTAAAGAGAAAGAAAGGGCTGGAGGAATGGCTCCGGTTAAAGTGCTTGCCTAGCAAGCACTAAGTCAAGTGCTAAGTACCTGAGTTCGATTCCCCAGCATCATATAAGCTGGGTGTAGCGGTGCACAGCCTGTAATCTCAGCATTCTGGAGGCTGAGACAGGAAGATTGCTGTAAATCGGGGACCAGACTGGGCTCCACAGTTCAGGACCAGCCTAGGCTATAGAACAAGACCCTGTCTCTAAAAAAATAAATAACCAGGCCAGGTGGTGCGGGGGCAGAAAGATTCCAAGTTCAAGCCCAGGCGAATGATTTAGCAATTTGGTGAAATCCTGTCACAAAGTCAAAAAATAGGGGCTGGAGGAATGGCACAGCGGTGCCATACAGCGTGTGCCTAGCCAGTGCAGAACCTCCATTCAATTCCCCTGCACCACAGAAGCTGGGCGTGGCGGCGTACGCCTGTAGTCCCAGCACTCGGGAGGCCAAGGCAGGAGGATTGCCAGAGGTTAAGGCCAACCCGGACTAAATAGCAAGCTCAGGACCACCCTGGGCTACCAGGAGAAACCCTGTCTCAAACAAAAATAAAATAAAATAAAATGGTCTGGGGAGATAGCTTCGTGAAAAGGTCCTGGGCTGGATGCCAGGTATCCCCAAAGAAGTGGACCAGGAGTTGCCATGGAAACAGAGGGGGTCTCTATTGCATAGGGTGGTTCCAAGCCCTTCCTCACACACTGAACTGTGACTGCACACAAGTTACTCAGCTTGTCCATGCCTCAGTTTCCTCCTCTGTAAAAGGGAGAAATTAGGCCCCTTTTCCTAGCCTGCTGTGAGATTACGCATGCACACACGTATTTCTTTAGTTAGCCATTTATCATTCTGGTTTGGTTTGGTTTGTCTTTTTGTTTTTGGAGACAGCGTCTTACTCTGCAGCCCAGGCTGCTCCTGAACTCACTATGTAGCCCAAGCTGACGTCAAACTCATGGCCGCCTTCCCGTCTCAGCCTCCAAGTGCTTGGAATACCCGTGTGCACCCACTCGCCCAGTTATGGTGTGCTGGGGAGCTGAACCCAGGGCCTCCAGCTTCTCCGTTTATCTTTGTGCGTGTGTGGTACTGGGGATGGAGCCCAGGGCCTTCACGCTGAGCTACATTCCTGGCTCATTTTTAAATTTTTAATTTTGGTTTTGAAGTTGCTAAGCTGTTAGGCTAAGATCAAATTTGCACTCTCCCGCCTCGGCCTCCTACAGGGCTGGCATGGCAGGCCTGCACCATCAGCCCAACTCACACGTACACACAGCCTAAGCCATAAGCCCACATGAGTGTGACCAGCATTACTACGCGGCACAGCCCCACGTGGGGGCTTGGCCGGCTCGCTGTGGCCCACGTGGGTCTGGTTCCCGCCGGCCATCCAGGGCTGGAGCTGACTGACCCGCTCGGGTTCCTGGCCTCCTTCAGCGCACATGGCAGCGTCCACAGATCGAAGGGAGCGCCAGCGCAGGTGCCACAGGTGCCAGAGCACCTGTCCCCTCCCCAAGCACCCAGCCTTGCCGTGTGCCAGAGGGAGCAGCCCAGAGCACAGCCCTCCCCGCCCCGACACAGCGAGGGGGCGGCGCATGCGCTGAAGGGGGGGGGGGCGCAGGTTGAGAGTCCCAGCCTGGCAAGCGTGGGCTCTGGCTTCGGTTCCCAGCACCACGTGGGCTGGCCGTGGTGGCACGTGACACCGCTACAGAAAATAAATGAATAAATAGAAAATAAAGGCTGCCCCATTTAAAGAGGGCGAGGGGGCGCAGGGAGAGGGGAAAGGCAAAGGCGTGTGAGGGCTGCCTTGCGAGGCTTCTCTGACAAGCAACGAAGGGGAGAATTTTGTGCGGAGAACTTTGCCGGTCAAGAGTAGTCTATGCAAAGGCCATGAGGCAGAATGGGGTGTGGCAGTTGCGGGGCGCAAGAAAGCCCACGGTTAAGAGGAAGAAGAGATAAATCAGGCAGAGTGAGGTTCCTGGTTTTATCCAAGGAGACTCAGGAAGTCACTGGCGGATTCTGAACACAGAAGTAGCATGTGCCAACCTGGATCACTCCAGGGTCCCTGTGCTGAGTCCCGACTATGGCTCACTAAGTCACATGCCCATCCCCTGCCCCTGCTGATGAGTTTGGGCCTTCAGTGTGAAATTCCAACCTACCTGCCCCGCCGGTGATGGCGACACTCCATGAGTCTCTTAGCTCTCCGGTCTGTGGAAGGGAGGTGCCCACCTTCCTGGAGCAGGAGGACACCAGGCGCGGAAGGGTGTCAGTCCTGAAGCAGGCACTAGGAAAAGGTGCCGGGAACCAGGTGCGAGGGCCATGCCTAGAATCCCAGCACTCCCGGAGGCTGAGACCTGACCTCTGTGAATTGAAGCCCAGCCTAGGTAACTCAGCACTGTGGTGAACTCCCGCCTTGAAATAAAAATATTGGCTGGAGGAATGGCACAGCAGTTAAAGCACTGGCCTAGCACGCTCAAGGCCCTGAGTTCGATTCCCCAGCTCCACATAATGCTGCATGTGGTGGAGCACACCTGTAATCCCAGCACTCGGGAGGCTGAAGCAGGAGGATGGCTGTGGCTTTGAGGCCAACTTGGGCTCCATAGTGAGTTCAGGATCAGTCTGGGCTACAGAGTGAGACCCTGTCTCAAAAAAAATTTTTTTAAATAAAAATAAACAAGGGCTGAGAATATAGCTCAGCAGAAAGGTTCTGGGTTCAATCTTCAGTACTATGCCAGCACACATACACATACACACAAAGGCTGGGTCCTATGTATTCACACATACACATACACACAACGAGAAAGTATTTGGGCTTGGGAAGCCACGTGTTCCTGGGCTGTACCTTGACGAAGAGTCGAATCATCAAGAATTACTATTATTATTATTATTATTATTATTATTATTATTATTATTTGTGGAGCTTTCCTTTTAAGGGCAGTAGGAAATGAACACAGCGCCTTCACACTGAGCTACAACCCCAGCCTTTTTTTTACTGTTTACTTTGATACAAGGTCTCATTAAATCTCTAAGTTGCTCAGGCTGAGCTCTTCCTGCCTCCGCCTCTGACAATATGAGGATTTTTTTCTCTCTCTCTCTCTTTGAGATGGGGTCTTACTCAGCAGTCCTGGCAGATCCTGAACTCATGGCAACCCTCCTGCCTCAGAGCTGGGATTAGGGGCAGGTGCCACTACACCCACTCCTCTCCGCCTGGAGGAGACAAAGGGAACACATGGGGTCTGGGGCACAACAGCCTCCAGAGCTGACAGACACCAGCTCCAGGTTCAAAGCCCTCACCCAGGGAGAGGGGTGGAGCTCTCCAGCCAGCCCCCTCGCACAGTGAGGCGGAAGTCACCCACCCAGGTGTGGACATCCCAAGAGCCTTTAGACATATGGCAGCAAATTATTGTTGTTCTTCTTCTGTTGTCACAACTGAAAAAAAAGTTTCCCAGCTCCCCTAAGGCCACCCGCCCTTCTTAGCACTGTAGTGGCCCCGCCCGGCCACCTCAGCCTTGTGCCAGGTGAGCGCTCTGGTATGCGAGGCTGTGGCTGGGAGGGACCTGGAGGAGGAGCTGGTGGCCAGCAGAGTGAAGCGGCCGGCTGGCCGGAGGAGTGGAGGAGCGTCCAGAGCCCAGCAGCAGGTGAGGAGGCCGGGGCCCCATGAGAGGCTGGGCTGGAGTCTGCAGTCCTGGGTCTGAGGGAGAAGGGCTGGTGCCTTGAGGACTACTGGGGCTGAGAGAGGAGGGTGGGGCCGGGACCCCTCAGGTCTGAGGGAGGAAGGCTGGGTCCTTGAGCCCTGCTGGATCTGAGGGAGGAGGTCTAGGATCTGGAGCTTTGGGCCGGCGGGAGGAGGGCTGGGCCTAGAGCCTTGCTGGGTCTGAGAGAGGAGGGCTGGGGTCTGTACCCCCCAGGTCTGAGGGAGAAGGGCTGGGGTTCAGGGTCCTGGCAGTCAGATCCGGCACTCACATTTTCACTGGCTCACAGGACATCTGTTGGTGAGCAGGAGGTCCATTCTGGCACCATGAGCACCAGCAGTACCAGCTCCCTTGGGTAGGTGCCACTGCGCTCCCGCCAGCCCCTCCCCCACACTCGCAGATCCTGTTCATAGCACCAGGCTCTGGGACCCAGGAAGGAGCTGCTGTCCTTCCTGTCAGCTTGCTGTTGCAGCAGACAGACCTGGGTCATTACGTGAGTGCCCAAATGCAGCAGCAGTTGCCGTGGCAGAAGGCACCCCATTCCAGGCTCGGCCCTCCTCTGAGACAAGGGCACACTTTCAGAGCACACATGGTAGCACACAGTGCAGACAGAGGACTTAGCTTGTGCCCCCCAGCAGGTGCTCCACCTGTGGGAACTGCCGCTGCTACCAAGTTGTCTTGTTATTACTGACCTTTTAGCTAGGCCAAATGATGGGTGCCTGTAATCCCAGCACTCTGGGAAGCTGAGGCAGGAAGATTTCAAGTTGAAACCCAGTCTAGGAAACTTAGTGAGACCCTGTCTCAAAATCAAAAATAAAAATGGGGCTGGAGAAATGGCTCAGCGGTTAAAGCGCTTCCCTAACAAGCGCTAAGTCAAGCGCCAAGTACCCGAGTTCAATTCCCCAGCACCATATAAGCTAGGCGCACGCCTGTAATCTCAACACTTGGGAAGCTGAGGCGGGAGGATTTCCATAAATCCAAGGCCAGCTTGGGCTACAAAGTGAATTCAGGACCAGCCTGGACTCCAGAACAAGACCCTGCCTCTAAATAAATAAACAAACAAACAATAGGCTGGGGTTGTAGCTCAGTGTGAAGGCCCAGGGCTGGATCTCCAATAACACAATGAACAAACAAAAAACCAAATAAATAAAATAGATCATTCACCAGCAAATTTGAGCTGTTTGTGCTGAAGTCTCGATTCTCCTGGAGTGAGCAAGAGAAGGAGCAAAGAGAGATGAGTCTGACCTCCTAGCGATAGGGAGTGAGCTTTCTGGCCCAGAGGTCACCAAATTGTGAGGACAGCTGATTCCAGGGGCAGGAGGGAGAGTGGGACTTCTGCTAAAAGGTTGGCTGGCTTGCATGTTTGCTTCTTCTTTGAGACAAGGTCTCAATCTGTGGTCCAGGTTGGTCCTAAACTGCCGGTCTAGCAGTGCTTCCTGCTTACTGAACAGCTACTGTACGCTCAGCCCTTACACCATCATAAGCAGGGTACCAACCATTACCGAGGCTGCAAAAGCCTCACCTCCACCATCTGACTGAAAGTGTCTCTCCAAGTGGATGCTATCCTACACAGGGAGACCGAGGCAGGAGACAGCAAGTCCTGCCCAGAGTCTTACGGCAAGGCAATAGCACAGAGGATTTGAAACCAGGTCTTTGTGATAGTGGCGATCACACTGTCCCGACCCACTACCTGACTTTACCTGTCTTCCTCAACACCTGCCGTTGGCTTTGTTCCTCCCTGCTCAGAACCCTCCATGGCTCCCCACTACCCTCCCAACCAAGTCCTCCTCGCTGCTGTGCCTGGCACGCTGGCAGGATCTGCCCAATTCTTATCCCTCCTTTCTTTCTTCAGCCCAGAAGCTGCCCCCAAGCCAAGTGCCAAGTCTATCTATGGTGAGTGCGGGCTCAGAGGGGACTGGGACCTGGAATTCAGGACTGACCCAGGATGCTGGAGCCTGAGGAAGGAGGGCTGGGTCCTCAAGATCTGAGTCTGGGGGACAAGGGTGGGGCCTGGACCCCTGGGTCTGGAGGAGGAGGGTGGGGCCCAGAGCCCTGGGTCTGAGGGAGGAGGTGGGGCCTGGGCCCCTGGGTGTGTTGCAGAAAGGCTGGGCCCTGACCCCTAGTGTTCTTCCCCTCAGAGCAGAGAAAGCGTTACTCCACCGGGGTCATGGCTGATGTGTCCCAGTACCAAGTCAATGTGAGTTGATGCCTGCCTCACCCGAGCATTCTGGGGAAAGGTGGGCATGAAGATATTGAGCTGTTCAAAGCAGTTCTGCCATCAATCAGGAAAAGAGCACAGGAAACTAATTCTGCTCGTCTCCAAATAGACCACTGTGCTGCCTGAGATATAAACACAAAGTCAATGACCTCATCAAGTCTGCTACCTTTTCCTCTGTCCCAGCTTTTGTGCTGGACTTAGAGACAGACTGAGGGTGCCCCAGGCTCCAGTGGAGACCAGGGGAGACATTCAGAGGATACAGAAGGTGCCCCAGGGGCTATAGACCAGCAGGAGCGTTTAGAGGATCTAGAAGTAATCCTCAGCCTCCCTTTCCAGCGTCCAGGAGGACACAGACCCAAGTGTCTGCCATGGAGATGAAAGTGGAGCTGCAGCAGGGCCTAGGGGTAGCAGGAGGGGGGAGGGGGGCTGATTTGGAGGTGGTCAGGGCCTTCCTGCAGGAGGTGTGGCTAATCTCAGCCGGAAGTCTTTCTCCAGGGCCCTTTAACCCCTTTCTCTCCCCCCTCCTTTTGCTGGGACTCACTGCTTTCTTTTGCGGTGCCAGCACCTGGTGACATTCTGCCTGGGCGAGGAGGATGGTGTACACACGGTGGAGGATGCGTCCAGGAAGCTGGCCGTCATGGACAGCCAAGGCCGCGTCTGGGCACAAGAGATGCTCCTGCGAGTGTCCCCTGAACACGTCACGCTACTCGACCCCAGCTCCAAGGTGACAGAGGACACGCGTGGGTGGAAAGAATGGTTGGGCTGAGCCTGCAGTGACACGGACAGCTTGACTCGGGGACTTCAAGAGGTCTGACTGGGGGTCTTGGCTCTGCAGTCCCTCCTCCCTTGACTTTGGAAAGGGCCCAGCCCTATTTTCCAGCCAGCTATCTTCATCTATTAAAGGGGGGCCCTCTCCCTAACCCCCTCGTAAGCAACCTGACCATCTCCTGCATCTACTGGGCACTACTGTCGCCATTTGGTAGTATCGTCTAGGGCCTTAGCCTATCCTCACCCTGCAGGAGGAACTGGAGTCCTATCCCCTGAGCGCCATAGTGCGCTGCGACGCGGTGGTACCTCCAAGCCGCAGCCGCTCGCTACTGCTCTTGGTGTGCCAGGAGCCGGAGCGCGCACAGCCAGATGTGCACTTCTTCCAAGGCCTGCGCCTCGGGGTGAGCGGCGAGTCTGTGGGACGCCATCTCTCACTCGGTCACGGGAGGGGAGGGCCTGAGGCAAAGGCGGGGTCAGGACGAGGGAGGGGCGTGGCCGGGGATAGGTACCCTGAAAGGGGCCGGGGCTTGCTGGGCACGCGGGTGGGACCCGGACGGCTGCGAAAAGCTGGGATATTCTGATCACACGAAAGCAAGGATCACGGGAGCGAGGGTCAGCGACAGTTCAACCAGAAAGAATCCCCCAGGCTCGTGGAGCGGCACGGCCTAGGGCGGGGACAGATGTAGGGCGTGGGCTCAGGACGCCCGGGGAGGAGCCGGAGAAGCGATGGGGGCGTGGCCTGAGCGGGCAGTGGCTGGAACGCGGGGGCGTGGCTTGACACCAAGATTGGCAGGCGGAGCTGATCCGAGAGGACATCCAGGGGGCTCTGCAGGATTACCGGTCCGGGCGCGGGGACCGCAGGGCGGCGGCGCTCAGGTGAGCGGCTAAGCTACTGTCGAAGGGAAGGAGACGAGATGAGGGCGGGCGGGAGTCCCCGGGAAGCTATTCTTCCCCCTCCGGGCCTCAGTCTTCTCATCCGAGAAATGCGCGGTGACCAGCAGGCTCGCCTGCCCCTCCTTGCCCAGAACCCCTCTTTCGCCTCTCCTTCTTCTCTCCCACTGGCCTCAGTTTCCCTCCTAACACTGAGCTTGCGTTCGATCCCTTCGAGTTTCCGTGTCTCTAGCATCCAGCCACGGAATTTCTCCCCTCCCTGGTCCCCTGGGCCGATCCAGCCTGTTTCCCTTCCGCCTATGCAGAGCCACGCAGGAAGAGCTGCAGCGCGGACCGTCACCCACGGCCCAGACCCCGCCGCTGCAGCGCCGCCCGTCGGTGCGCGCGGTGATCAGCACGGTAGCGACAGCCGCGGGCCGCGCTCCACCCCAGGTGGCGCCCATTCTCGAGGCGGAGGAGACCCGGAGGCCCCTCCCGACAAACAGCGCTGACCCGGCGTCCCCGGACCTAGGCCCGCGCGGTCCGGAGTTGGCGGGACTGCAGGCGGAGCGCGAAGTGGTGAGCGCGACTCCACCTGCAGGGCTCTGTGTGGGTGGGACCTGCGGATCACGGTGCTAAGGTTCGGTTCTAGGGGCGTGGTCAGGGTTCGGGGGCGTGTCTACGCTTTAGCCCTCGAGGTCTTACCCCAATGAGGGTCCTGGTGTCAGGCGTTCCTGTCCCCCCTCCCACAGGACATCCTGAACCACGTGTTCGAAGACGTGGAGAGCTTCGTGTCCAGGCTGCAGAAGTCGGCAGAGGCCACCCGCGTGTTGGAACACCGGGAGCGCGGCCGCAGGACTCGGCGCCGGACGGCTGGGGGTAAGGGACGTGCCTGTGGGATTCCGAGCGTCCCCTCCCGGGTCACTCTCAGTGTCCTCCCTCGCACCGGGATCTCCACGCTGCGCGACGGCCAGGCTTGGCTTCCCACAGCTATCCGCTGGGTGTCTGCCTCTTCTCTTTACTGCCTGGCGCTGTCGGTCCCCTGTCCCCACCTCTGTCCCTGTCCCCGCCTGCAGAGGGCCTGCTGACGCTGCGGGCCAAGCCGCCCTCGGAGGCAGAGTACACCGACGTGCTCCAGAAAATCAAGTACGCCTTCAGCCTGCTGGTGAGCACGCGCCCCGAGGGGCCGGGCGGGGCGGGGCGGCCCTGGGCCTGGCCATCCCGGCCCTCACGCCGGCAACCTTCCGCTCCCAGGCCCGGTTGCGCGGCAACATCGCCAACCCCTCCTCGGCAGAGCTGCTGCATTTCCTGTTCGGCCCGCTGCAGATGGTGAGACCGCCGGCAGCCCGCGAGGCCGCCCGCCGCGGGGATCGGGTCGGGTTGTCTGACGGTCCCCGCCTCGGCGCCCTTGCAGATCGTGAACACGTCCGGCGGCCCTCAATTTGCCAGCGGCGTGCGGCGGCCACACCTGACCTCGGAGGCCGTAGCGCTGCTGCGGGACAACGTCACGCCACGTGAAAACGCGCTCTGGACCTCGCTCGGGGAGGCCTGGACTCGCCCAGGGTAGGGAACCCACCTCGAGTGAAGAGGGCGTGGGGCCCGATGAGGCGGCGCCCCGAGGACGGGCTAAGGGTGGGCTTAGGGGGAGGGAGCGATTAAAGAACTGGGGGGAGGGGATTTAGGACAAATGCCAGGTTCCGACTGGAGGAAAGGCTAGGAACTGGTATAGAAGGAACGCTTAAGACTTCGCCAGACACCTTCGTGTGGTGGCCCACGCCTGTAGTCTTGACACTCTGGGAGGCTGAGACAGGGAGGTAACAATTCAAATTCGAGCCCTTCAGGGGCAGCGTAGCCCCTGTCTCAAAAACGAACTGGGAATGTAACTCAAAGCAAAGGCCCCGGGTTCAGTCCCCAGTACCTAGGGCAGCGAAGCAAGGAATAACGGGAGAGAGGAACGAGAGGCGGAGAGAAACCTAAGTAGACAGTTGTTTTGGAACAAAAAGGAGGGGTTAGAGAAATAATAGCTGGACCGCATGGCAGAGGCGGGGAATAGGCGAATGGGGCGGGGCTACGCGGAGAAGGCGGGGTTTGCCCTTGGCCTAGGTGTAGAGGCCAACCCTGAGACCTAACGTGGATGGAAGTAGCTATCGTAGAAACCCAGTCTGGGGTCAGAAGTGGGCTTTAGAAGCTGAGTGGCATAAGAGTTATAATTTATGACGCGATGGGGACAGAGATGTAGGGGCAGGACTTGGCAAAGAGGGGACAGGACCAGGACCGCTGAGCCTTGTCCCGTCCCCGGCTCCAGGGTAGAGCTGCCCCCGGAGGAGGGACCCCCTTACAGCCCCGAGTTCTACAGCGGCTGGGAGCCCCAGGCCTCCGACCCCCAGGGCCGCGCCTGGGAGGATCCCGTGGAGAAGCAGTTGCAGCACGAGCGGCGGCGCCGACAGGTGAGACTGGGGCTGCCTGGGGACCGTAGGCACTCTCAGGCCAAAGAGCAGGGTTGGGCTGCGAAGCCCCGGCGCCCCGCCGTTGACCCCACACGCTCTCACTTTCTGCAGCAAAGCGCCCCCCAGGTCGCTGTCAATGGGTGAGTGTCCTCGCCAGGGTGGGGCAGGGAGACCAGGAGGGGTGCGTCCCGGGACACCCGGCGCTGACCCTGTCCCCCTTTTTCTTTTTCCCTGTGTTCCCGGCACTACGCAGGTGGGTGAGGTGGTGATGAGGCGGGGCGGGGGCGCGAATGGGAGGGAGGAGCTGGGAGGGACAGGGGCAGGGCCCAGGAGCCTGGGTCCGAGGGAGGAGGGGAGGGAGACAGAGTTCAACCCACAGGGCTCTGGGCAGCAGGGCTGGGAGTGGGTAAGTCCGAGAGGCTGGATCCTCAGGTCTTCCAAAGGCTGAAAGGATGCAGTTTGGAAGAAGGGCTATGCTTGGGTTTCTGCGGAGCCAACGCCCTGGGGCTGAGGGAGAGGCTGGGAAACTGGACCTGTAGGTTTTGAAGAACTCTGGTCTGGGGCTGGGAATCCAGGAGGTCCGAGGAAGCCGGCTTGGGACCTCAGGGGCTTGTGGGTAGGTGCCTAGGCAAGACAGGAAGTGGCAGCGACTTTGAGCCCTGGCACAGGAAGGGTTTGGGAGGATGGACTTCCAGTTTCCCAAAGGCAGATGACTTGGTCCCCATGGGTGTAGACTGGGAGGCAAGGAAATGGAATCTCAGGGCCTGGGCTCCTAGGATCCCTGGGAGGGAAATACCCGGGGATCCAGAGTCACGGTTCCTGCACGCACTGAGGTCTCAGAGTCTTGTGTCCTGGGGAGGAAGGGGATAGAGAGGCAAATACTCTAGGGCTTTTGGGAAGTAGCTGGGTAAACAGGAGAGATTATCAAGGGATGAGAAGAAAACAAAGCACTGAGGCTGGAGGAGATGAACGGGGGTCTGGATGGGGTGCCCAGCAGAGGGTCTCAGCAGGGACAGCATGCTGGGAGCTGCCAGCCCCACGCAGGGGGCGCCGCGGCCCTGAAGACCCCCCCTCTCCCCTGCACAGGTAGGCCTGATCCAGTCTGAGGGTCCTCCTCTGGGTTGCACAGCCTGTGTGATTGAGCTCGGGACCTCCGGCTTTCTGCTCACATTCTCTAAGCCTCAAGTTCTTTGCAAGGGAAAGTCCCTTTCCAGAAGAGGAATTGGCCAGATTCGGTTCCAATCCAGCTGCCTACAGGGCAAAGCATCAGCCATATGAGCTGCTTAGTGCCAGTCCAGCTACACTTTTGTTTCGGCGCTGGGGGGGAAACCCAGGGCCCTCATACCTTGCTACATCCCAGTCCACTTTCTTTTTGATTTCTTGACAAGGTCTCACTAAATTTATGTTGCCCAGGCTGGGCTCAAACTTGTGATCCTCCTGCCTCGACCTCCCAGAGTGCTGAAATCACAGGCCTGTGCCACTAGGCCCAGCTGCAACCCATTCTTGTTCCCTGACATTTAGATTACTGTGCCTCAACTTACCTGAATGTACAAGAAAAGAAGGAACTGAGAGGTATCCAATTCATGGCTCTCAGAAGGGTCCCCAAGAGGGTAAAATCAGCTCATCTTTGTAATCAGACTTTGAGCACTGCCTGGCATAGTACCACAAAAGCGGCAGCGAAACCAGCCAAAGTGGCTTATGCTTGTGTTCCCAGTACTCCAGGAAGCTGAGGCAGGAGAATCACAAGATCTAGCCCAGCCTGGATAACTTCAGTGACTTAGCAAGACTCTACCTCAAAATAAAATTTTAAAAGGGGGAAATAGCTCAGTGTGGCTGACCAAAACTCAAAAAGCACCATTTTTACTGTGCTTCTGAGTCGTCATGTAGATGACGACTAGAAGATGCTACCTAGAAGATGCTCAGGTGTGTGTCCTGAGCCTCACTGTGCTTACCTGTAAAATGGAAGTGACGATAGCACCCACAGCATATGCCGCACAGTGCCGGGCAAGGGCAGGGTGCAAGTCTATGCAAGCTGTTACTCCAGTTGCAGATCACTACTAACTGTATTAACCTGGCCCCTGCTTGGCTCTAACTCCAGCTCACCCAGGCACCTTAAAGCTCAGCCCAGTGGGCTGGGCTGCCTTCTCATCTCCACTCCTCCCAATTTTCCTTAGTCACCAAGATCCGGAGCTGGAAACTGAGCCCCAGCTGGAGCTGGAGCCATCAGGAAAGTGGGTCCTGTGTAATTATGACTTCCAGGCCCGCAACAGCAGCGAGCTCTCGGTCAAGCAACGAGATGTGTTGGAGGTTAGAGGCACGGGAGAGGGCTGAGGACTCAAGAGTGGCCAGCTGAGCCCTAACCAGGGACCTAGGTGCTGAATCTTCTGCTTGTTCCCACCCAGGTGCTGGATGACAGGCGCAAGTGGTGGAAGGTTCGGGACCGACGGGGCCAGGAGGGATATGTACCCTATAATATCCTGACCGCCCACCCTGGACCCTGTGTCGACCGTAGCCAAAGCCCAGCTCGAAGCCTGGTGAGCTGAGGCAGCCTCCTGGGCCTTAGGAACGAGGGACAAGGGAACCAGGTGTCAAGGGTACCAGGGACTCACCTCCTTCCCCTCTAGGAGAGCAGCACTCCCCCTCCCCCGCCAATCCCAGCTCCAGCTCTGGCTCCTGCTCCGATTGCTGTCCGGCCCCACTGGGACAGCTGCGATAGTCTGAACAACTTGGACCCCACTGAGAAGGGTGAGTGGTAGGGCAGCCCGCCAGGGAGAGGTCCTTGTCCTCGCTTTTCCAGGCCGGGTGACTCAGAAAGATGAGACCAGGCACAGAAGTAGAGATTGGCCCACATCCCAGAGTCAGGAAGGGGCGAGGCAAAAGGATCCCATGTTCGAATGGAGCCTGGGCAATTTATATTTCTGTCCCGAAATAAAAAATTAGATGTAGCTCAGTGTAAAGGCCCTTGGTCCGGTACAGGGAGACGGACGAGAGAGAGAATGAGGGCCAGACAGATATAGACATCCATAGACACCCATCCTGAGGACACTAGAGACCCCACCCGTCCCCCTAAGCCTGTGCACCCCGGTTTCCCGCCTGCAGAGAAATTCTCCCAGATGCTAAGTGTGAACGAGGAGCTGCAGGCGCGCCTGGCCCAGGGCCGCTCGGTCCCCAACCGCGCAGCCCCGGGACCCCGCGCCCCAGAACCTCAGCTCAGCCGGCGATCCGACGCAGCGGAGGTCCGCACCTGGCTGCAGGCCAAGGGCTTTAGCCAGCGGTAAGTGGGGCGGGGCAGGGGCAAGGCTGGGAGCGGAGCCTCCGATTGGTCCGGAGGGGGAGTGACGCTATTTAGCTGGAGCCTACTCATGGATCGGATCCAATAGAAAATGTGTCCCGCCCCTTTTTGAAAACCCGGCGCGCCTCCGCCCTTGGTGTGCTGTGTGGCGCGGTGAGCGGGAACTCAAGTGTCAGAATGCTGCTGATTGGACAAGCGGCTGGGGCTGCGTGTCGTGACCGGTGAGAAGGGTTCTTTAGCTGTGACCGGCCGACAGACCTGACCGCTATCCGCGGCCCCTGTTCAGGACGGTGGATTCCCTCGGCGTGCTGTCCGGCGCGCAGCTCTTCTCGCTGCAAAAGGAAGAGTTGCGGGCAGTGAGCCCCGAGGATGGGGCGCGCGTGTACAGCCAGCTCACGGTGCAGCGTGCGCTGCTGGAGGTGAGAACTGCCGCGAGCGTCCTTGAGCCCGGGTGGGACGGCGTGAGAATGGGGGCCGCCGAGGGTTGGGGCACCTGGCTCCTGATTTCCACCCCGCCTCCCAGGACAAAGAGAAAGTGTCCGAACTGGAAGCAGTAATGGAAAAGCAAAAGAAGAAGGTAGACGGAGAGATAAAAACAGAAGTCATCTGACCCTTCCCCGGCGCTTCGGAAACGTGATGAGAGGCAGGCTTCCGCTCCTCATGGGACAACAGACACCAGCCACCCACGGATCAGGCCCTGCACAGACGGAAGAGTCCCTGCTGGAGTCCCAGGGGCTGGCCGGACAGGGCCCATAGGCCACTGACAGAATGCTCACAGACCCTGGGGAGAAGCCAGGCAGGGCGCCTCGGGAGCCCTCTGAGCACTGTAATAACCTGCCCAGCCTATAAACAGCCCCCTCTTGGCAGCTGCTGTCCCCTCTGAGGGCCAGCAGGAGCCAGAACCTGCGGAATTGGAGACGTGCACCTGCTTTGTTTCCCTCTCTGACCTCAGCCCTGCCTCCTCGGACTCAGTCGCCCCTGGTCTGCCCGCTAGTGTGGCTGGTCCTCTACCCTCGTCCCTTGCTGGAATTCTTTCCTGGCTCCCTACTGCCCTTTTAAGCCCGTCACCTGGCATCTGAGCCCAGAGTGGCTCCCTGGCCACCGCCAGCCTCCCCTCATCACTTCATTCCCTAAGCTGGTCCTGCCCCTCCGCCAAAGAGATTTCGTTACTTACTTTTCTGCTGGCTAACCACAACATCCTGGTGAACTCCTATGCAGCCTTCCTGACCCACCTTAAATAACCATTCTGGGGGAGCCTGCATTCAACCCTCAGGGTAGTCTCCCAGCACCCACCTTTTTGTCTTGTCCCCAGCTCCTGCTCGATGTCCAGCTGCAGAGAGCTGGCTGCCCCTTCAGCATATCCCAGGTCCCTAGCCACTGTCCAGTGAGACAGTGCCGAAGTGCGAACTTCCTGCCCACCCCAGGGAACACTGCAGCCTCATGGAGGGAGTGCTAGTGAGCCCTGGGCTGTGTTCTCTAGATCCTACCCTTGGTCAGACTGGGCATCCCTTGAGGGGCTCTCTTCTTGCCTCCCAGAACACCCCCTGCTGAGTCCCATTGCCCGATCCTGCCCCACCACACAAGGCCTGTGCCTGTTTCTATCTGAGTCACCAGATGGCACCCTAAAACCAGGCGATGAGGAAGGACTGTCACAGGCAGAAGCTGAATCCACTCCCCACTTCGTGCCTCTTCTCGCCTTAGTTTCCTTCTGGAGCGGAGCCGCTTTCCAGCCTGCAAAACTCCTTCCCCCAACAGCCCTGTGCCTGTCCCCTACCCTGACACTTCTCTTGACTCTCCCCAGCCCCTGAGATAAAATCCAAGGTCCAGCTTGGCAGCCAGAGGCCTGTGCCTGCCAGGCTTAGCTTCTACTTCTGCCACAGGGTCTGGGTTCACACAGGTCCTTTGATCTGGATGCCTAGGTCTGTGGGTGCCGAGTCAATGTCTGGGGTTGCACCCATTTCTAACAGGACCAGCACCCAGGCAGTCCCCTAAAGCACCTTGCTCTATTCCCATTCCACAGGCTGCAAATGAACCAGCTGGATGACCCAAAGAGCCTGCAGGAGCATCTGGGGCCAGTGTCCCCCAGGACTCCCAGAACCTGACTTCTTACCATTTCTACTGCAATCACCTCAGCCCCAGCCATCACAGCTTCACGCTGGGGTCTCACCCTGAGCTGGTCACATCATTCCCAACCCTGTCTCTTCAATGCAGAAGCTAGAGATTCAGAGCTTGTCTACCTGAGCCATACCCACAGACAGTAACTGCCACCTCTTTGGCTTCTCCAAGCTCTACACACAATATAAACACACACATCTCCCTGTCTCCATCCTCCTTCTCCATAGCACCACATGAAGTACATGTTATTGGATGCCATCCCTTCTAGGTGCACCAGAGGTGGGGGGGGGGGTGTTGCTGGGGACTGGATTTCAGGGCCTCGTGCATGCCAGGCATGGGCTCTACTACTTAGACTTTTTTCTTTGACAGCATCTAATTTGCCCAGGTTGGGCTTGAACTTGCAATTCTCCTGCTTTAGCCTTCCAAGTAGCTGTCAGTTCAATGTGCACCAACACACCTGGCATTACATGTTCACTATAGTACACCAGTAGATAGAAGGGAACCTAGCAAATGGAAAGTGGGCAAGCATCCTCAGATGAATGAATACAAGCTCCACCCTCCTTGGCTCCAGTCCCTGCTGTATTACTAGACTGACAAGCGTGTGTTGCCAGTTTCTGACTTTTCCAGAGGGGCCCAAGATCCAGATTGCAATTTGTGAATTATGCCACATTTTAAACGTGTGCAACTGGCTCACACTGGTTGAGTGCCGCAGCTCCGAGGTCACGGCCCTGTGGTCTTTTCCACTTGGCCCTTACCACCCCACCTATGGTTGTGGTGTGTCAGCCTGGGGCTTTCCTGGTCTCCAACTTGTGTGAGCAAACACCCTCAGCACCTCACCCAAACAGCTCATAGACACAGCCGAAGCATGAGAGCCGGCAACAGCACCTCATCCTAGGCTGGGTACGAGGTCATCGAGTGGCAACATCACGACTTTATTTGTGGTGCCTGTGCTTTGTCTTGAAAATACCTTCTCCCCCTCCCTGGACAATGGCCAGAGAGGGGGCAGCAAAAAATAGAAGTCCCTCCCTATTGCACATGGACCCTATATACAGGCCCACCTAGAGGGGCTGGTGGGACTCTTGGCACATTCCTGGATCCCTGCTCAGAAGGGGAGGGTGCTGGGGTGACATCACATCACACGTGAGGTGGGGACCACCGGGGTGGCCACTCTGGTCCTGGCTACTGATCCTTGCACCTCCTGGTCCTTGTTTCCATCCTGGTCCGTCTCTGGTTCTGTCTCTGGCCTCAACCCCAGCTCCCTCTCAGCAACATCCCCTGACCTGGCTCAGTTACCACCTCCACCCTAGCCGCAGATGGTCCCCTTGGCTCCTGGGGACCCTGTGCATCCCTCCTGGTCCTGAGGTCCCAAGAGGAGTTATGGCTTCTCAGCAACTTCCCCGGAAGCCCTGTCACTTGTGTTCACGTGGGGAAGGGGTGCATGTGGCAGAAGCAGCTGGATAAATACGGGTGTGGAAAAGTCCCCAGAGTCACTTGGACAGTTTGCTGATGACTCGGATCAGTGCTGCGTTCTCATCCTTCAGCCGCTGGTTATCAGCCCGGAGGTCAGACAGGGCCTGGGGCAGAGGGCAGGGTCAGCGCGATGCTCTTAGGAGGCGTGCCTGGCCCCAGCACCCCACGAGCACCTACCTTCAGCTCCTCCTCCAGCTCTGCTGCCTTGCGCTCCAGGGCCCTTCGCTCCTACAAGGCACAGGGCAAGTTCAGAAGCCACGTGTGGCTGAGAACTGATGGTGGGAAAGGTCAGGGGATAGTTTAGAGGGCCAGTGTGGCCCTCTTCATCCAGACCCATGGAAGCAGGGGTAAGGCTGGGGACATATTGGCCCCATCCAGACACCCCAACTCACAAATCTCTCCAGCTCCAGAAGGGCAGGCCTCTCAGCAAAGCGTTCCTGCCTCTGGTAAGGACAGAGGGAAGGCACAGGATCAGGAAGAGTAAGCCAGAGGAGATGAGTAGGGGCGGTCTAGGCTCCAGGCCAAGACCTGCCCTGTCCAACAGTCAGGCTATGAGCCTGGCCCTAATTGCTAAGGCCAGCTCCCAGCAGTAATAACCTACTCTTCGCTGCTGGGTCCCTCCTAGAGACCCCCACTCTGTCCCTGGCTATCGGGTCCCGCCTCTTAGAGGTCCCAGCCCCATCCCTTGCTGGTGGGCCCCAACTCTCAAAGACCTCACCCCCTGACCCCCACTGATGCAGGGAGCCCAGAGCACTACTTCCCCACCTGTGTGGCCCGCTCCAGCTCCACCTTGAGCTGTGCCAGGCACAGTGTGGTCTCCGTCAGGGCTTCACGAAGCCGCTCATTCTCCCTGCGCAACTCAGAGTACAGCTGGGAGCAAGGGAAAGTGCAGGGTCAAGGAGCAGGCTGAGAAAGGCAGACTGAGCTGCCAGAACAGGTAAGAGCAGCCAAATGGATGGGGAGTGACTATGCACCTTCCTGAAGCCTCCATCTGGCTCTTCTGGCTCCAGCTCTGGTTCTGACTGGAGGTCTTGCTGTGTGTGTAGCCTGCGGGGAAGGCAAGAGCACTATCAGGGGTCCTCAACAGAGGCAGAGCCGGCGTCGGGGTGGGAGTGTCAGGGCTGGGGACAGCCTGCCCCTCTGTGCCTGGCCTACCTGCACTCCGAGTTGTGGTCCACAGGCTCAGCCTCCTCCCCCTGCAGAAGGGCAGAAGATTCAGCCCAACAGACTGGGGGATGGGCCAGCTCTGCCCTAAACCCACCTTTTATGCCACTAGGCCCACAAAGCATCACTCACCTCTGCCAGGCCCCTCCGCTCCTTGCCAGCCTTGCGGTGCTCCCTGGACGGCAGTGGTCCCTGTCCCTGCCCATCAGGAGCCTCTGCTAGGGATGGGCAGAAATCAACCCAGGCACCTATGGAAGGGCCTTGTCTGGGGGGCTCTCTGGATGTGGGGAAGCCCCCTCTGTAGTGTACAGGAGCCCCTCTGTGGTATGAAGCTCTCTCTGTGGCATGGGGCGGGCCCCTCTGTGGTGTGGGGAAGCCTTCTCTGAATGTGGGATACACAAGGCCCATGCCCCAGACAAGAAAACTGTATGGGAGGGATGGCGTGGACAGTGGGAAAGGAGTGTCCACAGCAACGCTCACCTCTCTGGACAGAACCCTCAGAGTTCTCTACTCCAGGGATTCGAGGTCTCTGGGAAGGGTCCTGCCAAAAAGGAGATGGCAGTCAGGACTAGAGGGGCTGGGACAGCCCACTGAGCCACCTTAGCTGCCCACGCTCACCAGACCCTGCAGGGATGGCTTCTCTGGCTCTGAGGTCTTTCCTGCAACTTTCTCTGCTTCCTTCAGGTCTGTTAGAGTTACACCCTGGCAGGAAGAGAGGACAGTAAGGGGACAGGGCCCAGCCTCTATCAGACCCAGGAGTCCAGATCCCGGTTTCAGTTCCTAGCCCGACTCCTTCAGACCCAGAGGTCCAGGGCCCACCCTCCTCCCTTGGACCACGGGGTCCAGGCCCCAGTCCTCCTCCCTTGGACCATGGGCTCCAGGCCCCAGTCCTCCCCACACCTGTGTGGACCTCCGAGACTGGCGCATGAGGCGGGAGCGGGCTTTCCGCTGGGATTCTGATTCCTCATCCCTCACAGGCATCTGGTAGGACCTGAGTGAAGGACCCAACCTCAGGGCTCATTCTTTAACCAGACTCACTTTAACTGCTGATTCCCTCTGGCCATTCTAGAGCCGGGCCCCATGCTGCCTCTGGAGCTCCGGGGATGTCCAGCCTTGTGCCCATTGTCCTGCTGGAGAGACACTATGCGCAGCCCTGGCTCATTACCTCCAACGGTCCCGGGAATCCACAGGGGGCACAGTGGAAGCGACGGGGACAGCTGGCTTCACTGGGCATCCGGGCTCCCTCCTGGAGAGAGAAGTACAGTTACCCGAGGAGGGAGGAGGCCTGGCTGCCTCAGACCTGTGTGAATTCATTCACCCAAGAAACAGCGCTCAGGCTGGTTCTGTGCCAGGCACTGTGATGCGGCAGAGACCATGAAAAGCCAGTGATCCCAGCTGCGACAGTCAATTCCGAGCAGAAAAAAACACAGAAAAACCAAAAAAGGGTGGGGGGAATGTGTTGCATCAGAAAGACTGAATACTTTGGCGGAAAGACAGGAAACGAGGTTAGGAGAGGGTAACAGGACTGAGGTGCTTGAGCCGGGCCACAGGAGAAAGGTAACACCTGAACCAGGCTCTGAGGAAGAAGGTAAGGGAGTAAGGGAAGCGGACACAGCGAGACAACAGGAGGCCAGACCAGTCTTTACAGCAGAGAAGTTCCACTGTGAGCTTTCCCTTAGTGTAGCAAAGGGAAACTGAGGCAGTGGGTTGGGGAGGGGAACACAGAGAGCAAACAGCCTTGCTCAGGATCATGCTGCCAGGATGGGAACCCAGACCTGCCTCCCACCCTGTAGAGCATTAAGACTCACAGGGGAGAGGGCTCCAGCACCTTCCGTGAGGGAGTGGGGGTGATTCTGGCAAGTCGGGGCTCCTGGGCCTATGGAAAGAGGAGAGGAGCAGGGGAGGGTATTTTCCCTGACAGGCAAGGCACTGGAGCTCTGCCACCTCAGCCCACTCACCTGAGTGGAGACCCCTTCCAGTCGGGAGGAGGAGGCTGAGCGCTGCAGCCCTGCGCCAGGGCCAGCCTCGGCACCCCGTCGCTCACAAGGACCCAGGGTCCCAGAGCTCCCTGTCTTCTGGAGGCCAAAGCGCCTGGAGAAGGTGGTCTCTTCAGGCAGCTGTAGAGAGGAAGTACCCATTACAGATAAGAATTTCTCCTCCCAGGGGTACACTGGAGCTCAACAGACAGTGGCTACCACTAAGCCCAGCACAGCCGCCATGGTCTTAGCCTGCCAACCCCAACTAGGTCATAAGTTTCAGTATCCCACCTCCCCACTTACCAGGTCTCATAGGACCTCTCAGGGCACCCTAACTCACCATAGGGCTTTTAGGGCTGCAAGGTGGTGGGGAGGAGACTCCATTGAGGGCCCTGGGTTCTGCAGGGGGTGGCTCTGTGGTAAAGGAAGATGGGGAGAAGTCCCAGAGCAGGCCTCCTCCCTCAGACCCAAGGATCCAGACCACGCATGGCCCTCCTCCCCTAGACCCAGGGGTCTAGGCTCCAGCCCTCCTGGCATAGACTTGAGGATCCAGGTCCCATCCCTTTTCCCTCAGACCCCAGGCTCCCAACCCTCTTCCCTCAAACCTGGAGTGCAGACTCTGGACCTACCTGTGGTGCATTCCTCTCCCTCTTCCTCATCCCGCATGGGAAGGCCACCTGTCCCCCCAGGCCTGCGCTCCTTGGACAGGTCCTGGAGAGAAATCTTCTCACGGCTACTCAGACGGCATACGGAGCTCCTAAGCAACAGCAGGTGTCGGTGCCTAAGCCCTGGGGGCTCTGCCCACCCAGCCGGACTCCTTCTCCTACCTCCTGTGCTTGCTGCTGCTGGACCCTTGGGGCTCCTGGCCTCTGCTCTGGGAAGCTTCCTTCTGGTTCCGAAGCTGTGAGGAGGAAGGGGCTGCTAGGGAGTGCTAAAGCACACACCATCCTAGGTCTTGGGTCCCACCTTAAAACACAAAGTCACCATGCACAGACAGGACCAGCCTCCCATAGGAGCTACGCTACCTCAGAGACCTGCTTAATGATCTTCTGCCCCAGGTCAGGACAGGTGACCAGAGCCCTGCCCCTGCCGCTCAGAAGCAGCAGGCACAGTGGTCCCCACAGGAATGACACTCACCCTGCCCTTCCTGTAAACCACTGTAAGATTCATGTCCCCACAAAAGTGCTCCAATACTCTAGGCTGGCCCATGACACCTGGGCCATCTCGCCAAGTGCCAGGACTACAGCTCACACCATCTGGCTGAAGACCATCCCAAGGCCCCTCCACTCTGGCCCCCTAGCAACAGGGGCATCCAGAGGTGATGAGCCAAGCCCCAGTCCAGGCAGGTGAGCTGCACTGCCTCTTCCTGCCATGTTCCCAATAAGGAGCTGGGGAGCCCTGTGCCCCATGCCCTTCCCCCTTGATTGCCAGCTGTGCTTGCTCCTATTCCTCCACTGTTCAGGAACCCAGGGGCAGAAGGTGCCAGGGGACAAGCACAGCTGTGGAGAAGGAAGGGAGTCTAGCCCCAAGACTCACATCTTCTTGCTTCTGGGCAAGCTCCTCCAACAGGCTCAGCACATCCTCATCTGCCAGGTCGCAGGGACGCTGCCCCTGGGGAAGGAGGCACAGGTGATGAGGTGGGTGTTGGGTCCACATCTCCATCCACCTGGCACCCTGGCTCTACCCTCACCGCATGGGTCAGTGAGTCCATGCCCCCGCCGTGCTCAGCCAGCAGGCGACAGGCGTCTTCCACACCCCAGTGTGCTGCTGCATGCAGTGGGGTCCAGCCGTCCCCATCCCGGAGCTCAGGGTCATAGCCAGCCTGGAGAAGCAGCCTAGGGACAAGGGTGGGGAAGAAAGGTCAAGGGCCTATGGGGGCATCTGGGCCACAGCTGGTTCCAGCCAGCTGTGTTGGCCCTAAAATTCCAGTTGTCACCTATGCAAATGCTGGGGAAAAAGCACTCCTCCCAGATTCTCCCACAGGAACCCAGAGCCAGCCTGGACTCTTTGCTGACCAGCCCACCCAGGAGGTGGCTCTCCACATCTCCTTCTCCCACATTGTGGGATTTGGAGGTGCAGTGGTGAGACAAGGAGGCAGCTCCAGGAGGTGGGTGCAGGCTCTCCTTGGCAGCCCCCAAGAGAATGTGATCCCCAAAGGGCCACCTCAGTGCTGGAACCCCAGCTGAGTTGGGCCATGGCTCTTTGAAGGATGATATTCTGCTTCTAACTTGGCGTCTAGTGGATCAATAATAAGGCTCAAAAGCCCAGAGGGCACTCACCACAGCACAAATGTGCATAATGCCGACTCTACTAGAAAACAGTAAATGACCCTAGACCACTCAGTCTGTGGCAAAGGTAGGGTTACAAGTCCAGGGAACTGCCAGGTGTGGTGGTGCAAGCCTGTCACCCCAAAACTCAAGGAGGCTGTGGCAAGAGGTCTGCAAGTTCGAGCCCAGCTGGGCAACTTAGCAAGACCCTGTCTTAAAGTAAATCACAGAAAGGGCTAAAGACATAGCTGAGGTAAAGAACCTGGGTTTAATTTACAGTAACCAAAAAATAAAAATAAAAAAAAAGAAAAGAAAAGAAAAGAAAAAAGGGGTGGGGGACTGGAGGAATGGCACAGTGGTTAAAGGGCCTGCCTATCAATTGCAGGGCTCTGGGTTCAATTCCCCAGCATCACACAATGCTGGGCGTGATGGTGCACACTCCCAGCACTCGGGAAGCTGAGGCAGGAAGACTGCTAAGTCCAAGGCCAGCCTGGGCTCCACAGTGAGTTCAGGACCAGCCTGGGCTACAGAGCAAGACCCCGTCTGAAAAAAAGAAATAAAAAGCTTCAGCTTGGGGCCGATGTGCCCATTTTTAGGGAACTGAAGCAAGGGCAAGAGGGCAAAAGCACAGTGGCACAGAAAGGCTGCCAGCTTACAGCAGTGGTGGACGCCCTCCCGGCCAGCGTCTCCCAGGACCTGCCTCCATCCTCCCCTCTCCCTGTCGCCAGCACACCCGGCTTCCCAGGCTTCTCGATGTCACCCCTGCACCAGCACCGCAAGCCTCCACACTAGCTGTCCTTTCCACCTGCCCTGTGTCCCTGGGCAGAGAGTTCAACACACTGCCACGCCTTCTCAGTCCCCACCCTGCCTTCTGACCACCAAATCACAAACAGCCCTGCCCTGCCACACCCTCCTCCTTCCGCAGTTACCAAACATACTCCTCTAAGCAGCAATAAAGCAACAGCGGTGATTTCTTTTTCCAGGGGTAGGGACCAAATCCAGGCCCAAATGAATGCTAGGAAAGTACTCACCACTGAGCTACACTCTCAGCAAAGCAAAAAGAGCAAGGCCTGGTGGCACCGGCCTGTAACCCCAGTTCTCTAGGACACTAAGGCAGAAAGATCACAGGTTTGAACCCAAGCTAAACAACTTAACAACTTACTAAGACCCTGTCTCAAAACCAAAAATAAGGATGGGCTGGGGATATAGCTCAGTGCAACGGCCCTGGGCTCAATTCCCAATACCACAAAGCACGTACATGTGCATACCCACCCCCCTAATTTTTTCTTTTTGCACTCTTGTGGCTCAAACCCAAGGCATGTCACCTACCTCAGCTATATCCCCAGCCCTTTTTCCTTTTTATTTAGAAACAAAGTTGTGCTAAGTTGACCACTTGGGACTCATGACCCTTCTGCCTCAGCCTCTTTCAGTGCTGGGATCAGAGGCATACACAACAGCACCTGGAATCAGCAAGTACTTCTAAGTCCAAAGTGCTTCCATTCTGTGGCAGAAATGAGTCTACCCACAAACATCAGCTTTTTCTCCCTTTAACAGCAGTGCTCAAGTTGTGAGTGGGTAAACTCCACGTGTCCTTTGCAGCTAAGAGAAGTCGGGTATTGGGGCTAGAGGAACATCACAATAGTTAGAGCACTTGCCTAGCAAGCCCAAGCCCAGGCCCAAGGCCCTGAGTTGAATGTCTCAGCACCACACAAGCCAGATGTGGTGGCATATGCCGTAATACCAGCACTCAGTAGGCTAAGGCAGGAGGATTACTCTGAGTTTGAGGTCACAAAGGATATATAGTGAGTTCAGAGAGAAGACCTTGTCTTAAAAAAAAAGGGGGGGGGTCAGATGACTAGAGTCTCAAAAATGGAACATAAGCATTAAGTGGTGTATGCCTTTTCAGTATTATGCTCTTAAAAGGATAGAGAAGGTAGGCCTGGTGGTACACACCCGTAATCCCAGCTACTTGGGAGTCTGAGGCAGAAGGACTGCAAGTTCAAGCCCAGCTTGAGCACCTCAGCAACTCAGTGAGACCCTGTCATAAAATCTGAAATAAAAATGGGCTGGGATGTAGCTCAGTGTGAAGGGCCTGAGGGAAAAAGAAAAAAAATCACAAACTTTAAATTGCTTCACACTGAATGTCAACAAAAAAAGACTATACATCAAAATGTGTGGGCAGAGCTAAGGCTGTGTGTAGCAGGAAATACAAAGCCCTGCCCTGCCTTTCCCAGGACCCCTAACACCTGGAGACGCCAGATGTGCTGGTGCCCAGGGAAAGGGGAGGATGGAGGAGGGGGTCCTGGGAAAGGTAGGACAGGGCTGTGTTATTTCCTATGACCCTCAGGTGTGTTAGTATTGTGGTTGGGATCTTGAATATCCCCTCCCCCCAAAGTCTCATTGGATGTTACATTTGGATGTTATGGATTGTCTATGGAACCATGAGCTGTTATGAGATGGGGGCCTGGTCTGGAGGGGTGGGTTATGGGTGTGTAGTGGAAGACAGGTGCATGCAGATTATAGATTACAGGAGTGTGGTGGATTAGGGGCTTAACCTGGAAGGGGAAGAACATGGGAATGGACCCAGAAGGGGAGATCACCTGGACAGGACCTGGAAGGAAATATGTTAGTCCCACTCTTCCTTCCTCACTTGGCTTCCTGTCTGCAACACCATGAGGATCTGCCCTCACCTCCACCTCTGCTATTTTCTTCTACCACTTCCATCTGCCCATGAATTGACTGTGACTTTCTGAAACGGTACATTAAAATAAAGATCCAGAGATCTTTTCTCCCTTAAGTTGAGGATGTCAGTTGTTTTATCACAGCAATGAAAAGGTGACTGAATAACGATGAGATCCACAGGAAGCAATGACAGCAAGAGGGACGGACTGACCCTGCTCACCTCATCACCTCGATGTAGCCCTTGGCGGCAGCCACGTGCAGGGCAGAGGCCCCAGTGCGAGGGTGCCGAGCCTCGGGCATTGCACCCCCATTCAGCCAGCACCTGGTGTCATGAAGCAGCAATTCCTCCTCAGCCCGCTTGGCTGCCTCCACATCCACACCTGGGGGACAAGAAGGTAGTGGAACTCAGGTGGCACAACCCCAGAGACCCAGGTAGGGCCACCTTGGGGCTGGCCTTGCTCAGCCTGTCTCCTCCAGTTCCAGGCCAAGACCTGGGGCCTGGGGCAGCCCAGTGGCTGCTTGGAGATGCTCTCTGCAGCCCTGCAGCCCATTGAGCAGCTGAGTCCTGCTGAGGACAGACAAAAGACCGTAGGTCTCTTCCCATTTCAATCAGGCTTCTACCTTTATTAGTTTAATATAAAACCCAATTTGTCAAGCAAATCCAGCATCTGACAGCCCCTAGCTTTCCTCATCATTACCAATATAACCTCTAGCCCAGCATCTTCACACCTTATCACCATTACTGCCTTGATCCCTCCTGAGTTGGACAAGCCAAGTAAAAAGTCCTGCACTAAGCAGCAGTCCCCAACCTTTCTGAGGCACAAGGACCAGTTTCATGGAAGACAAATTTTCCACAGATGGATTCTGGAAGAGCATCCCACCTCAGCTCCACCTTAGTGTCAGGCATTATATTCTCAGGAGCCACAGTCTAGATCCCTCACGTGGGCAGTTCACAGCAAGGTTCCCACTCCAGAACCACTGCAAATACAGATAAAGCTTTGGGTGCTGACCACTGCTCACCTGCTACTGTGCATCCTGACCACTAACAGGCGAAGGACCTGGCGCTGGGAACCCTGACACAAAGTATGCACCATCTCTTTACCCTGGTGCTTGTCCCTGTTTACAAACGTACTGTCTACAGCCAAACATGCCTCCCCACCAGGCAACTTCCCTGTACCATGTGGCTGTCCTATGGTTACAGCTACAATAGGTCAAATCAGGAATGAAAATTAAATCCAATTTGACTTGGGATCTAAACAGGCAGCAGCATTGCCGAGGCTCCAATCTACTGTCACTGCTGAACATCACTGAGAATCGTTAGTCTCTTCTACACTATCAACTGAGACCAGTACAGTCTGTTATAAAGAATGCTTGGTTTTTCATTAAAAATGTAAGAGATATGGGTGTGGGGTTTTTCTCCACAGTGCTGAGGATCAAACCAGGGCCTCGTGCATGACAAGCAACTGCTCTACCACTGAGCTACATTTTAGAGCTAAGTAAAATGTATTATTAACAATAATCTTTTTCTTTTTTAAAGAAAAGGTTTTGCTCTGTAGTCCAGGCTTCTCTTGAACTCACTATATAATCAATCTCAAGGCAACCCTCCTGCCTCAGCCTCTGGAGTGCTAGGATTACAGGTGTGTACCCCACACTCAGCAAATTCTTATGTGGTGGGAGAGAATCAAATCCAGGGCCTTATACACCCTATGTAAGCGCTGCTCTAACCACTGAGTAACACCCCCCACAAGCCTTTAACAATATTTTCATCTGTTTTTACTGTTTTAAATGCACCAACTTGAAAAATTTAAACTGCAGTTGCAGCTTTCATTTGCATCTTAGTGAACAGCCTTGATAAGGAGTCCTCACAGACCATCAGCCAAGATAAATGCCAAGCCAGACAGAAGCAACATAGCCCCTTCGTCCCCTCCCCAGCCTCACTTCACTTTTGCCCAACCACAAATCACCACCACCACCCATCTGCCTTCAGGCATTTTTTTTTTTCCAATACTAAGGTTTGAACTCAGGGCCTCAGCACTGAGCTACATCACTGGCCCTTTTGTATTTTTTATTTTAAGACAGAATCTCACTAAGTTGCCCAGCCTGAGGTAAAAAATTGAGATTCTCCTGCCTCAGCCTCCCACAGTGCCACCACAACTGGCTGCAAATGTATACTGTTACACACTGACTACATGGACTATAAACTTCTAGAAAGCTATAAATGGGACCCAAAATCCACAGGCCTGACTGCTTGTATGAAGTGTTCTTTTCAGGGGCTGGTGGAATGGCAGAGCAGTTAAAGGGCGAGGTCATCAGTTCAATTTCTCAGCATCACCTGTAATCCCAGCATTCAGAAGGCTGAGGCAGGCTTATTGTCCTGAGTCTAAGGCCAGCCTGAGCTATACCAGTGAGCTCAGGACCAGCCTGGGCTACAGAGTGAGACCTTGCCTCAAATAAAAAGAAAAAAAAAGTGTTCTTGGCTGGAGGAATGGCTCAGCGGTTAAAGGGCTTGCCTAGCAAACACTAGGTCAAGCACTAAGTACCTGAGTTCGATCCCAAGACCACATAGGCTGGGCAAGGTGGCACATGCCTATAATCCCAGCACTTAAGAGGCTAAGACAGGATTGCTGTAAGTCCAAGTCCAGCCAGGGTTCCATAGTGAGTTCAGGACCAGCCTGGGCAACAGAGTGAAACTGTCTCAAAAAGAAAAGAAAAAGGGAAAAAAGAAAAAAACAAAGTGTTCTTGTCACACTGCAAGCAAGACCAAATCCTGCCCGGTTGGGGCTCAGCTCCAATGGGATCATCCTAGGGTCTCCTGTTGGGCTGGGGCTTCCTGGGAGGGCAGAGTCCCAGCAGACCTCCACCTGCTATCTCCCTACGGGGAGCCACCAGCAGTTAGAGCTTGGCATGGCCACTCATCTTACCACAGCAGGGGAGGCAGTGGGAGACTTCAGCTTACAGACAGGGCTCTGGGTCTGACAGGAGTCAGCACTCCAGTTTGCAGCCACCTGCTGGTATTACTTTTGTTGTAGTGGTAAAATGAGTATAACACAAAATATACCAACTGTGCTTTTTTAAAGTACACAGTTTGTTGGTATTTAGGTTATCTGCAAAGTACTGTGAAACCACAGGACCCTCTACTTCCTGGACTTGTCACCCCAAGTGCAAATCTGTGTCACTATTCCCCTTTCCATCTCCATGGATCTGCTGGTTCCAGAGGACTCCCTCCTTGTTTCTGGAAAGAATGTTTTAATGGCACACAGCTGTGCCTGTTCTTCCTCATACTGTCCTTGGCAGTCTCTCCCTCCACAGTGGTAACTGCTACACAGTCCCAACCTGCAAGGCCTGAGACATCTGCCGTCCACCCTTCGCAGACGTCTGCTGCTCCTTCGGACAGGGCTGCCCTGCACAGAACTGCCAGGAACAACACTGTCCACCCCAGGAGGCCCAAGGGAGGAAGTGCTTAGGCAAGAGCTCAGGTCTTCAGCTGCAGCCAACGATGCCCATCCTGTTGTTTCCAGAGGGCTACAATCAGCAGTCCCACAGCTTTGCCCTCAACAGCACCTGGAACCACAGCCACAAGCCCTTCCACTCTGCTGCCTCCCTGTGAAATGGCCTCAGCCACCCGTCTGGGCTGCTGGGATTCCAAGGGAGACTGCCCCACACTTTCCCAAAGCACATTCTTCTTCCCACGCAGTTCCATATCCTGTGCAGAGTGGCCACAGAAAGCCCTTCCACACAGGACAGCACACAGACGTGCTCCTATAGCCTGGGTATAAAAGTAGCACTGAGGCACAGCAGTGGCTTGGAACTACTAACTACTGGCACCTTCGGAAGCCACATCCTGATCTTCCTTCTCCCCACTACCCCAGTTTCACCCTGCCAGTTTCAACACAACCAAGCTCACAGCCTGGCTCCAGGGATGAGACCACTGCTCTGCCACAGTGACCGGCACAACCACGGTGGCCCAACATGAGACCCGGGGTTCTATTAAGGAGGAGGCACTTTCTTTCTGTGGGGATGTTGGCCTGCACCAGTATGAGCCATGCCAAGCACCCCACTAAGAGAACCTGCCAGATACTGAACCCAACACAGAGCTGCACAGAGTGATAGACAGATTCTTCCAGCTTCACTTGTGCCCCTGGGCCAAACTGTGCCAAAGCCTGTAGAATTCATGGGCTTCAGCTACATAATCTTGTAAGCTACCATTAAAAAAACAAAACAAAACAATTGTGGGGCTGGAGGAATGGCACAGGGGTTAAAAGCACAAGGCCCCAAGCTTGATTCTCCAGAACCACATAGAGCTGGGCACACGGTGACTCATGCCTACAATCCCAGCACTCAGGAGGCTGAGGCAGGAGAGTCCAAGGCTAGTGAGTCCAGGACCAGCGTAGACTGCAGAGCAAGATCCTGCCTCAAAAAAAAAAGCAAAACAAAACAAAACCAAAAATAAAACAAAACAAAACAAAAGATGACAACAACAAAAAAAAAGAAAAGCCACTGTATCAGGGCATGGTGGTACTTTTTCCTGCAGTCCTACCATTCTAGGAAGTTGAGGCAGAAAGAATGTAAATTTGAGGCCAGTCTGAGCAACTTGGTGAGGCCCTGTCTCAAACTAACCAATGGAAAAGGGCTGAGGATGTAGCTCAGTGAAGGTTCTGGGTTCAATCTTTAGTACCACAAACAAATAAGCTGTGGTGAAATATAACACTGACAATCTTAAACATATTTATTTATTTATTTATTTATTTTTTTTTTGAGACAGAATCTTGCCTCTGGTCCTGAACTCACCACGTAACCTGGTCTGGCCTCACACAACAATCACCCTGCCTCAGCCTCCCAAGTGCTGGGATTACAGGTACGTGCTGCCACGCCCACGCCAGTTTATGCAGTGCCGAAGAATTGAACTGAGGGCACTGTGCTTGCTAGGCAAGCCTTTTCACAGCTGAGCGACACCCCAGTCCCCATCGTAAGTATCCCTAAGCATATAGTTTAGCAGCATTCAATACATTCCATGGCCGATCATCACCATCATCCTTCTACATAACTCTCTCGAGAGACTGAAGCTCTGTACCCATTAAACACTGACTCCACTCCTCCTACCCCCAGGCCCTGGCAATCACCACTGCACTAGCTGTCTGTCTCTCATTTCTGCCTCTATAGCTGTGACAACTCTAGGTTAACTGTCTTATTTTATTTAGCATCATGCCATCCAGGGTCACCCACGCCACAGTGCAGGTCAGAACATCCCTCCTTTTCACTTTGAGTACCATTGTGCAGTACATACACGTTCTGTTCACTCACCTGTCTGTTCTGTACAGACATTTAGGGCCTTTCTACCTCTGGCAACTGTAACTATGCTATGAACACACTGCCTTTTGTGGCCTGGCTTTGCTGGAGTGGTGCCTAGCTCTGCACTGAGCCGGCTGGACCAGCACCCTGCAGCTGAACAAGAGGCTGTTACAGGCCCAAGGCACATCAGTGGAGGCCATAAGAGAAGCAGGGTCTTCACAGCAGCATCCCACCTAGCTAAGGAGCTGAGGGTCTTCCCAATAGCACCATTGGCCTTGGTTCTGGCTGATTCTACAGCCTACACCTCCTGACCAACACAACCTTCCACAGCCTCTCCCCAAAAGAGAAGCATGGCCCTCTGAAAAGCTCAGGCCAGCTACAGGCAACTTCTGCAGATCAACATGGGCTGTCCACAGACTGCCTAGAGGCCATTCTCTTCCCTCCGACACATGAGGACTCTAGGAGGAGACTCAAAGAAGCCACCTCAAAGCATCACCCAGCAGATAGTTTTTTCTTACAGAGGCAGGAGGATCCCCTTACAGTAAGGAGGGGTTCCCAAACTTGGGGCTATGAACTAGCACTAGTACTAGTCCACCAAGGCCTTATCTGTATCTATAGCTGTTCCTTGTTGTTGATATCCCGTCAGATCAATGGTGGCATTAGATTCTTGTAGGAGCATGAACACTGTGAACAACACTGTACCTGCAAGGTATCTAGGTTGTATGTTCCTTATGAGAATTCAATGCCTGACAATTTGAGATAGAGCTAAGGTGGCGATGCTAGCTCCAACCTTCACTTTCTACTGCTGCCTGCAGGAAAACTGTCTACACAAAATTGGCTCCTTGTATCAAAAGGCAGGAGACTACTGCTTTACGGAAGAGTCAGCAGGCAGACACCTCTGAACTGAGTCCAAGGTCAACATTATCAGTGATGGAATGGCTGCACTTGAGCTCCCAAGACACACTGAGAAGTTCTTGCCCAAAGCGTAGGGCTAGGGTAGGGGTTTAGCCCAGTACTGAGCACGTGCCTAACACACAGAAGACCTTGGGTTCCACCCCCAGCACTGATCAAGAAAAAGTCGAGCTGAATATTGTTACCAAAAAAACACAGAGGTCCAAGCTGAGGACGTTCAATGCTTGTCTTGCAAGCACAAGGCCCTGAGTTCGATTCCCCAGCACCACATAAAGCCAGACATGGTGGCATCCACCTGCAATCCCAGAACTCAGGAGGCTGAGGCAGGAGGACTGCCATGAATCCAAGGCCAGCCTGGGCTCCATAGTGAGTTCAAGACCAGCCTAGGCTACAAAGCAAGACCCTGTCTCAAAAAAAAAAAAAAGCTATTTTTAACCCTTTCACTGTGTTGATTTAAAAATGTATGTCCAAAATCCACAGAAAGTAAAAAGTTGACATTTGGGGGGCCCGAGGGCTTAGCTCAGTGGCTAAAGCTCTTGCCTAGCCTACACAAGGTCCTGGGTTTGATTCCCAAGCACCACATATACCTGGCATTGTGGTGCATACTGTAATCCCAGGAATTAGGAAATTGAGGCAGGAAGATATTTTAACTACTTTATGTACTTAATAATATCTGAATCTGCTCTGCATACAAATGACAATAATTTTGTTTTAAACCTTTGTTATAGGTAATAAATTTACCATTATGTTGAATTTCAACAAAATATACCCAAAAAAGTTTCTTTAAGCTCGTGGGATATACTTGAACATGGCAGTTAGCAGATAGAAATATTCACTCAGATCTAAATGAACACTGCAGCAAAAGGGTTAAACAGTGGTGAATCCCAACGAAGACTGCACAGGTATTCTTCATGCTACTGAAGGCACTTCTGTGAGCTTGAAGCTTTTTCAAAATAAGACAGGACAGGGAAAGGAGAGCCCAACATCACCAGAAACAAATCCTGACCTTGGACCACTGCCTCTGCAAGCCCACAAGCTATGTGTTCCACGTGTAGCCACAAGCACCTGACATCCAAATGCCAATGCTGACCATCATGCCCTTCCACCCCAGGCAGCGACACATAAGGACAGAGGAGCCGGAAGTGTGGGCCAAGCCTCCCAGAAAACCTCCCCTCACCACGTCCTCAGCTCCCACCAACCTCATGCTGAGTCCCAACAAGCTATGGGTACATCAGCCCTGTGTCATTCATACAGGAACCAGAGCCACAGGCCATGCCTAGAGTCAGATGTCACTGGCAGCACTGGAAGCCCAAAGAGCAAAGTTTGACTTGCAACCCAGGATTCCTTGGGGTGAGAAGGGAACAAGGAGTCCCTCTGGTGTTCCATGCTTTCAAAGGCCTAGCTAAATGGCTCAGCACCCCCACCCAGCCCGCTCCTGGGCCCTTTGCTTCTCCCCTGAACCAGAGAGCGAAGCCCCCAGCACACACAAACAGGCCTGGGTCTTTCTTCAGGCAGACTCTAGTCCTGGGAAATATGCTGTAAGCCATGTCACCCCCAAAGCAAAACATGGCTACACAGACTCAGGCAGCTCCTGAAGCCCCCAGAGAAAAACCAGCACTCGGGACAAAGATCCAGTGTGTGGCCCATCTCCCACTCGGTGACCACACCACCTCCCAAAGCCTGCGCTGGGTTCCTCAACCCTAGACAAATCCTCCCTCTGCCCCCAATGTTTTCAGTCAACCAAGGCAGCAGGATGACAAGAACAGACAGGGACAGATGCATGTACTCTTACTCTGTGCCCAGTGCTGTCACCAGAACTTCATATGATTACATGTCTCACCGGGCTCCAAGCAACCCTGAGGGCAGGAACCTCCATGTAGCTTCCCCGGGGGGAAACCGAGGTACAGAGGATCAGAGGACCCCTAGTGCAGGACTAGGCTTTCAAGCCTGGGGACTGGTTCCAAAGCTCTCAATGTGCACTCTACACCCCCAGGCCCACCTCGGCGGGTGATCTCTGCCTTGAGCAGCCCCTCCATGGCATCTGACTCAGCCAGGTCCAGGGGCAGGTCCCCATCACTGTTGACAGCAGCGATGTTGGCACCATGGCTCAGAAGGTACCTGAGAACAGATGGAAGCAGTCAGAGCTGCTAGTCCTGGGCACACTGCCCAGTCCCAGGCCTGTCTACCCAGCCCTGCCTCACCTGGCGATATCCAGGTACCCACAGGATGCAGCCACATGCAGCGGTGTCCAGCCTTCATTGTCTGCCTGGTTTACAGTGGCACCCTGCTCCACCAGGAAGCGCACCACCTCCAGGTTCTCGTCAATGCAGGCCTGAGGGTGGGGACAGGCACCTTAGCCCTCACCTTGGCTAGCCATGGAGGCTCAGCAAGACAATACTCCCCCACCGAAGGACCATGAAACCACTCCAGAGATCTAGTGCAAGTGACAGGAAAAAGAGATCCCAGTGGTCCCTAGCATGGTACGAGAGAGACTTCTAGGGCCCCAGCTGCCCAGAGACAGGACGAAGACAGGAGTCAGGGCTTCCCCTGGGTAGCATTGCTGAAGGACACATAACCACAGAACATTACATTCAGGATAGGGCACCTAATCCACTGATGCAAGCCTAGCCCTTCCCCTCAGACTGGCCAGGCCCTCCAAGGGACAGGCTGGGGAACCCATGCCAGTACACCTCACAGGACCTGCTCCTAAGGGGAGCCTAGGACTGTGCAGCACTTGGAGAAAAGTCACCACAAGCCAGGCCAGAGGGAGGATTCAGCACAGGGCTGCCATAAGGGCCACGGGGGCTGCTGGAGCAGCTGTTCAGGAATGAAAGCCTTGGCTCACATGAGCACAGCATGCAAGTAGGGGCAGGACCTCAACTGGGCCTGAAAGAGGGGGTGAGCCTGGACTCTTGAGTCCCCATGATAAATGAACCCCTGAATTCCCTCACTTCTCCAAAGCCATCCATCTGGAGGAGGGAGAAGAAACTCTGAGGTCCGGGAGCATTAAGTCATGGAAACTCAGGCTGCAAGAGGGGGGCCACACGTGCCCTGGGAACGGGCTGAACTCTGGGCTCCGTTTATTTCTACTTGGTTGTCATGGCGATGGGATGGGGGGGCAAGTGGGGAGATAGGCCTTTCCCTTTCAAGGACCTGGCCTAGTACAGGCATCCAAGAGAAAGATGCCTGCAGCCTGGGCACCAGGGACCAAGGAATCCGGGTCTGAGTCTTCTCTCTGACATAGGGGGCCAGTCTCTCCTAGTTCAGACATAAGAATCCTGGCTCCCAAGCTGGGCACCAGGACACATGCCTGTATCTCAGGTCTCTGGGAGGCTGAGGCAGAAGGATCACAGGATTGAACCCAGCCTAGGCAACTCAATGATTGAAATCTTGTTTCAAAATAAAAAATAAAGGGGGGGGGGGAATGGATGTAGCTCAGGGAAAAGGCCCTGAGTTCAATTCCTCATAACGATAGAGAGAGAGAGAGAGAGAGAGAGAGAGAGAGAGAGAGAGAGAGAGAGAATCCTACTCTGGGCCCAACTCATATGCATTAATACATAGTCAACAGGCAATCTAGGGGAGAGGAAAGGAGGGTACCAGCCTTGCCAAGTGGTAGATATACCCCTGAGGCTGGGACTGAGTCTTGAGGACACAGGGAACACACTATGGCAGAGCGCTGATGCTGGGAACCTGGCACAGGGAGAACAGTCAGAAAAAGCTGGCCCAGCTAGAAAAACCAGCTAAAACTGCAACCTCTAGATAAGATAAACAACGGTCCCTATTTTCCTGGGATGAAGGGTTTTCCTGGGTTCCAGGAATTTCGGTGCTAAATCCAGGCCAGTCCTAGGTAATGGGACCCCACCCTACTGCCAGGCTTGATCTAGACCCCAGCTCCCTTGATCACAGCACTTTAGGCTGAGGTAGGAACTTGCCCGCCTGGAAACTGAGATACTCAGCTGCAAAGTCCTGGAGAGTGAGTTATCAAGAGCTCACCTCGGCAGGTTTCCTGTGCCAGGCAAGGCCAAGAGACCTCTTGAGGGGTCCAGGCCAAGGAGATGGGCTGGGGCCTCTGGGGTAGGCTGAGAAAAGGGGCTCAGCCTGAACAGTCTATAGGGAAGGGCCAAGGCTTGAGTGCTGGAGGAGGAAAAGAGACCGTAAGCCTAAGCTCCTCTCCTGGGCTGGTCACAGACTCAGAGATATGGTGGAGGGTCCCGGGGAACCAGGATCCGGTGTCGAGTGAAGCATGAAGAGGGGCCAATATTTCCTATAAACACCTATAATGCACCTGTGAAGTTTTTCCACACATGACTTCCTGCTTTTCTAGAGCCCTGTTGGGAAGGGAATCACTGCTGGTCTATTTCATGGGGGTGATGGGACACACTGAGGCACAAAGAGAAAGACCCTCAAGAGATGGAGATTAGGACCCGGGACAAGTGGAATCTCATTCTGCTTTTCCTCTTTCTGGGAATCTGGGCCTTGCCAAGCATCTTCCTCTCTGACCCTTCCAGTGCCCTACCACCAACCCCAGCCAAGCTCACCTCACTGGGTCCCCACTGTCAAACAACAGCAGGAAGACAGAGGGGGCTCCAGGAGATGGGCACTGGGCCAACATGGAAGACTGGGGGGAGGAGGCCTGGGGTGAGGGTTGTGCTGAGGCTGCCCTTGTCCCTGGAATCCCAACCTGGGGGGCGGGGCAAGGAGGAGTTGACAAAAGTATCTAGAACCAGAGAGAAACCTGGAAACATGAGTGGCCTTTGCTGTGGGAAGGCAGTAATCAAGGCGTCTTGAGGAGACACGGGGTTTACAGAAGTTCTAAAGTCCTGGGGAAGATGACAGGACAGCACTAGAGGAAAGAGCACAATTTATGAGAGACCGGAAGCTGCCCAAATAAAAATGAGGTGCTTATAATCCACACAGTGCTGATCCTGGAGGCACAAGCTCATGTCCAGCTGGACAACTCAGTTACACCCTGTCTCAAAATAATAAAAAGGGGTTGGGGATGCAGTTAAAAGCAAAAGCTCTAGGTTCAATTCTGGGGGTGGGGGGAGGCCACAGAGGAGGCAAATTCATCTAGTCCACATGTGTTGAGCAAGATGACCAACAGGGCAGACAATGCCCCAAAGCCAGAGGGAGTGCTTTGAGGCGGCCGCGAAATGGCAGTGATGCAAGCCTAGCTATGCGGGAAGAGAGGACCGGAGAAATATCCCTAGGGAAGGCTCGGGGTGGGAGGCAGAGGTGACACAGCTTTCCAAAGGAAAACGAAGAACTGAGCTGGGAGGCTGGGGGCTGGGGTGGGGAAGAGAGATAACCGAGCTGACCAGCACGGGAAGCAGGAGCTTCCAGAGCCAGGAGGAAGTTGCTCAGGAATCATCCTGAGGCACCCGAAGCCGGCACAGGTCAGGAGGAGGGAGCAGTGGGGCACCTGCGCCTAACCGAAAGTGGTCCAGGCTCTGGGCGGCGACAGGAAGGAAGCACCAGGCCCCAGACGGCTGCCGCTCAGTGACGGCACGACCTCCCTGGCCGGAGGAAAGGGGCTACGCCGGCACAGAGGTGGGCAGATCTGTAAACGATATATGGTACAAGCCCAGGAGAGATGGCAGCACAAAACGGCAAAAACGGGGTGGCACTGGCACGGGGACTAAGTAGAGACTAGCAAAAGGCTCTCAGGGTCGCGCAGAGTGACAACGACCAAGAGCCGTGAGATGAGCCACACTGGGCTGTCAGAGATGGCAGGGTGAATGACAGAAGCCAGGACCAGGAGGTGGGACGCCCGCAGGGGGCGAAGCCAGAGCTACGGGGACCGAGGTGGCGCAGGGCAGGCGGGGCGCTGACCTGGTGCAGGGCGCTGATGCCGTCGGCGTTGGTGGAGTCGAGCACGGCGCGGGCGGGCGGCGGGGCAGCGGGGTCGGGCTCGGCGCCGGGGTCGGGGCTGGCCGCGCGCAGCATCAGGAGCGCCTCGTCCAGGTCTCCGCCCGCGCAGGCCGCCAAGAACTCGGCGGCGCGCTCGAAGCGCACGGTGCGGGCGCGCCGCTCCCCGGGGCCCGGCTCCGAGCCGGCCCGTGCCCCCCACCGCCGCAGCTGCTCCTGTCGCCGCTCGCGGGCCGCCGCCGAGGCCGCCCCCGGCCCCCCAGCCGGGCCGTCCTCCCCCGACATCGCGCCGCCCGCCCGCCCGCTAAGCGAGCGAGCGAGGGAGCAAGCGCTCCACACCTAACAGCCGCTACCGCCGCCCGCCCGACCGCCCCGGGGGCCGCCGGGAACTGCTGATGGCCGCGCAGCGACCAGGAATCGGCCGGGCCCCTGCCCAGCGCGCTGACGTCACGCCGCCGCCCTAGGGCGCACTGGGAGATGGAGTCCGCCTCGCGCCGAGGTGAGGGTCTGTCCCCGGATGAGGAAGGAGATAGAGGCAGGACAAGGGCCGGTCGCGGGGAGCGTTTCTGGAAGGGAAGTCTGTAAGCGGTAGTTGCTGGAGTCACTTTCCCCAAGGCACATTGGGAAGTCTGCGTCTCCAAGGCGTCAGAAGCCTGGCTGAGAGCATGGCCCGGGGAAGTCTGGGGAGCGGACTTTAGAGGCCAAAGGGTCGCTTCAGGGCATGTCCCACTTAAAGAAGTTGGAGATCAGGACCCCCATGGCCTATAGAAAACTACTGCCGGGGCATGGCAGGGGCAAGGGAGGGGCCCTAAAGGTACAGAATTAAATTTTCCTTACACCGTTAAAAACCTTTATTTATTTATTTATTTATTTATTTATTTACTGAGACAATTAAATACATACATAAATGGTCTGGCTCTGTAGCCTAGGCTGGTTCTGGACTAGGTAGCCCAGGCTGGGCTTAGGACTCTGGGCAATCCTCCTTCTCAGCTTCTCAAGTGCTGGGATTACAAGTGTGCACTACCACACCCAGTTTATACCTGCTTTATTGGTTTGTTTTTATCTGCCCCTCTTCAACTAGAAACAGGTTGCACGAGGGCAGGAATTTTTGTCTTCTGTGTGTACTATTTCTCCCATACCTAGAATTAAGCTTGAGGGTAGGTTGGAAATTACTTTGAATGAATGAAGAAATGAATGAATTGCCTAGGTCGTGGAACCACCAGGGCCCCATGGGAAATTGAGTACTCAACCCACAAGTTATTAAAGACAGTCACTCCCTAGTGACCGCCCAGAGCATGGTAGGAAATAAAGCTTCACTTGCAAAGGACCAGGCTCTCCAACCACAACCTAGGGCACTCTGAGAAATGTAATCCTCAGGGCTGCCCCTCCTCCCCTCCATGGGCCTAGCTGATCCTTAGATAGGACCAGAACGCAACAGGAAGTCAGACTCCCTGATGAGAAATCCCAGGTCTCTTAACAGTAATCTTGGGACTGGAAGATCAGCTCAGCTGTTAAAGCGCTTGCCTACCAAGCACTAAGTTGAGCTAAGTGCCTGAGTTCGATTCCCCAGCACTACATAAATTGGGCATGGTGGCACATGCCTGTAATCCCAGTACTCGGGAGGCTGAGACAGGAAGACTGTGGTGAGTCCAAGGCCAGCCTGGGTTTCATAGTGAGTTCAGGACCGGCCTGGACCATGAAGCCAGACCCTGTCTCAAAAAAAAAAAAAAAAAAAAATCTCTTCCTAGAGGAATAGTTCAGTGGTTAGAGTACTTCCTAGCAAGCACCCTGGGTTCGATTCCCCAGCACCACCTAAACCGGGCATGGTGGCACATGCCTGTGATTCCATCACTTGGGAAGCTGAAGCAGGAGGATTGCATGAGTTTGAGGCGAGCATGGGCTACATAGAGTAGAGGTCAGGACCAAAGGACGACCCTGTCTCAATAAATAAAGAGATTGAACTTTGAGCATCCTCGAGTAAAATGCCTGCCACTGTCCTGCCTAGAGCAGAGGCACAGGGAAGACCAGAAGCCAGTTTTCATCTCTTTCACAGTTCTAGGAGCTGAACCCAGGACCTTCCCCCTAACCAAGATCTCTAGCCTTTTTTATTTTAAGAGACAGTGTTGCTGATATCTAAGCTTCCCAGGCTGGGCTTGAACTTGTGATGCTTCTGCCTCAGCCTCCCAGGGTCCTGGGATTACATCCTGAGCCACTACATCCAGCTCCATATGCTCTTTCAAAACTGTCTTTGAAAGCGTTATTGGTGCAAAGAAACGGTTCCAAGGTAAGAGGGAAATCTACTGTTAGGAACACCCACAGCTGGCGTGCCTGCCACTGCCAGGACACTAAAACTGGGTGACCAAACCGGCACCAACAGGAAGGAGGTTTTGAAATAGTCTTCCTAAGAATAGCATTCCCCCAGTGGTCACATCCAGATACGGAATACAAAGAAGGGCCCCCAAAGGCAGGCTGGGCCACTGGGAGTGCCAGCGGGCAGGGGGGACTGTATCGCAGCGCACAGAACCGCAATTTCCATGTCTGACACGCCGACTCTGTCCCCACCCGTGGGCCCCAGGGGCTTCCCTTGCTCTTGTTTTCCAGGGCTGGTTTGTTTACCTGTATGTATGGCAGTACTGGGAGTTCAGCCGGGGTCTTCAAGGTGAGCTGCATCCTCAGCAAATGTTTTATTTCAAGCCAGGGTCTCTGTACGTCGCTATGCCCAGCCTGAGCTCAAACTCGCAATCCTCCAGCCCCAGCCTCCCGTGGTGCTGGGATCACAGGCTCCCACCACCGGGCTAAGCCACGGTCATTGTCACGACCATCATTACTGCACCGTCATGGATGCTAGGGGTGAGAACTTGCCATTGTATGTGTGCAGGATGGCGGGCCACTCCGAGGCACACCACGCCTTAGTAGTACCTCTAGTCTGACCCAAATGCCTGGGAGAATGTCTGGAGACTGGCAAATGAGAATGCCCCCTTGTGTCACAGCCTCTCTGTGTGATTGGACTGTGGGACTGTGGTCTCTGTCCTCTGGCACAGAACTCTTTTTTTTTTTTTTTTTTTTTTTTGGAGACAGGGTCTCACTTTGTAGCCCAGGCTGGTTCTGAACTCACTATGGAGCCCAGGTTGGCCTTGATCTCACGGCAATCGTCCTACATTCACTTCCCAAGTGCTGGAATTACAGGTGTGTGCCACCACACCTGGCTTATGTGGTGCTGGGGAACTGAACTCAGGGCCTGGCTCTTGTTGGTTAGCACTCTAACCGCTGTGCCATTCCTCCAGCCCCAGAACCCAGGTCTCATTGCAGACAGAAATGCACCCAGAAGGCAATGAGAAAACCAGCGAGGTGTAAATGGGCATTGTCACATTCCTGAAAGGCTCTGGCGGGGGCTTATCCTACTTAAGGGTACATATTTTTCATCTTGCTGCATTATGCAGCTTTTCTTCCTGGAAGGCAAACGTGACTGCTGGTGCTGTAGAGATCATACTGCAAGTCAAGCTACCTGTAGTGAGTCGTGTCAGACAGAGAAGCAGTGGTTTTGGTGATGTGCCCTGGCGGGGACTGTCCACTGGCCACTGATACCTTATTATCTCCTCACTGTAGAATCCAGGACCTTCAGCTGGGTTCAGCACAGCCATCTAGAATAACCATGACACTTTCCAGCATTCCTTATCTATGGGTCTGGTGATATAATTAACTTTTTTCTTTTGGACCAGGGATTGTTCCCAAGGCCTTCACACTGACCTACATCCCCAACCCATTTTTATTTTTTATTTTGAAACAGGATCTTATTAAGTCACTGTGTCACCTCTGACTCGTGATCTTCTTGCTCAGCTTCCCAGGATGCTGGTTCGTAAACACTTTTGCTGATGAGAGTATATTAAGAGAGCATGTCCCAGTCCCGTGGGTGTACCACCACGCGTTGATCTGTTTACCTATGGGTAAATGCTTGGGCCACCTCCACCCTTTAGGGATAAAGCAACTCGCTGCCAGAAGCAGCACTGAGCAGGTTTCCTGCCGGTTCAGTTCTCTTGGGCATGTGAGAAGGGAAACTGCTAGGGCACACAGTAACTCTGTTTCCCGTTTTCAGAATCGCCCAGACTTTCCCCAAGCAGCTGCACCATGTGACACCCTGCCAGCAGCACAGGAGAGATCAGTGTGATCTGTCTGCGGGTGCGTGTGTTCGTGTGTGAGTGTGGGTTCATCGGGTGGGGGGGGGGGTGGTCCTAGGGCCCAGGGCCTTCACAGTCTATTTTTTAGTTTTCTAGACAGGGTCTGGCTAAATCACTAAGTGATCTTCCTGCCTCAGCCTCCCAGAATGTTGGGACTACAGGCTGCTGTGCCAGCAGGCCCTGTAAATGTTATTTTAAGGACTATTGACTCTTCCACTCAACAGCTAGTCATCAATGATGACTCAGTCAGCTGAGTGAGGCCAGGTGCATGTTAATAATGACTGCATCAGAGAGCTCAGCAGATGCTGGCGGCCCACATGTTTATTTCAAGGTTTCAAGGTACAGAGGAGACAACCTCTGTGGCTCCAGCATCCCCAGGGGGTGCTGCGTCCTGGCGTCCTTACTTCCAGCGGCCTCCCACGCGACCTTTCCCTGCACCTTTCCGGCTGCAGGAGAGGAAACCATGTCACAAAGGTTCCCCGATTCTGAGATAAGCCTGAGGCCCAATGCAGGATAACTGTCCCTGCGCAGGGTCTGTGCCCCCTCTCCAGCAACTCTCCAGGGCAGCCACATGGTGGGGGTGGTGTCCGGGAGGGAGCTCAGGCTGCTCACAGGTGCTGAGCAGAGATTATGCGGAAGGAGCAAGGGGATGATGCCTAGAGAGCTGGGGGAGGCTGGGGTGAGAAGAGACAGAGCACAAGGGGCTGGCCATGTAAGCCTAGCTCTCAGAGGCTGAGGCAGGATGAGCTCAAGTCCAAGTCCAGTCTGAGCAATGCTGTGCCTTAGTGAGACTCTGTCTCAAAATAAAAAATAAAAAAGGGCTAGAGATACAGCTCAGTGCAAGGGCATCCTGGGTTCACACCCCACTATTAGAGAGAGAGAGAGAGAGAGAGAGAGAGAGAGAGAAAGCGAGAGAGAGCACAAGATTAAGGCAGGCAGGCATGCCCCACCTCAGTGCTGCTGACACTGGTGGCCTGCGTGGGAGGGCTGTCCCGGCCCCAGGAAGGGCTGAGCAGCTCTCACAGAAGGCCCCATCCACTAGATGGCAGCAGCACCCTTTCAGCCGTGACAATCCAAACTGTCCCAAGGTTACCAAGTGTCCTCTGGGGAGTCTAGATCTCTGGCCCCACCCCAGGGGAACCGCAGGTGTGAAGAGACACAGGAAAGGGGCTGCAGTCTGAGAGGCATCAGGGACAGGAGGCCAGAGAACGAGGGACACGAGAGGAAGGGGAAGACACGAAGCGGGCAGGGGACAGGAAGTCCAGGCCAGGGTGGCTGGGCATCCACTTACAACTTCTGGGCATGGCTGATGCGATTGTACAGCACGTTGATCTGGGAACAGAGGGACAGGCTGGGGCCTGGGGCAGGCAGCAGCATGGCACCCGCCAACCCTGCCCTCCCTGCCAGCCCCGTGGCCAGCCGCTGCTGCAGGGCGGGCAGCCACCCCCTCCACACCTCATATTTCTGCTGCTTCAGCTTGGCCATCAGATCGAACTTCTCAGACTCCAGCTGGTGGATCCAGTCTGACAGCTCCTGGGCCTTCTCCCTGGCCAGGAAGGAGGGTGTGACCCAGAGGAGCCAGCCAGCCAGGCCTAGGCCCACAGAGGGAGAGGGCTGTGCGCCCAGAGAAGGCAAGGAAATGTTCCAAAGCCTCACAGCCACTCTCTGACTTCACTGGTGTGTTTTGTTTTGTTTGTGGGGGTTTTTGGTTTTGATTTTGAGGCAGGGTCTCTAAGTCACTAAGTTTCCCAGGCTGAGCTTGAGCTTGGAACCCTCCTGCTTCAGCCTCCCAAAGTGCTGGGGTGACAGGCCTGTGCCACCAGACCCAGCCATTGCATCCTCATTTTAGCAGTGGGGGAATGGAGCCTAGAGACACCAAATGACCTGGGCATCAGGTCCTTCACCATATGGCCTCTGGACATGCTGAAGCAGAGACTTGTGGAGCAACATCCCAGGTCAGAGAACACGGACTCACAGCACACAGTGAGGCCCTGAATGAAACTTAAGCACTCAAGGGAGGAGGACACCATCCTGACTCAGGGCGAGGAGGACCCGGGAGTTTGAGAATGCCGTAGGACCGCTGGCTCTTGGGAGACACAGAGCTCAATCTGAGACACTACTGCTTATCATCAAATCACATAATCCTCTTAATTCAGAGGCAATATATTGCATCGATGCCAGACTCAGAAGGCCGCTGGACAAGGCAGTGCACACCTGTAATGCTAGTGCTTTGGGAAGCTGAGGCAGGAGGATCACAAGTTTGAGCCCAGCCTGGCAACTTAGTGACTGGGTGAGACTCTTGTCTCAAAATAAAAGAATAAAAATGGGCTGAGAATGTAGCTCTCTGTGAGGTCTGGGCTTGATCCCCAGTGCCACATAAGATAAAACAAAACAAAATAAATAAAGTAAAATGAGAAGGCCACCACCACTAGAGTGGGTCCCAGCTCAGTGTCATCTTTCACAAGGAAGGTGGCTGGCAGAGGCCCAGGAAGGGAGTGCCAGTTGCCCAGTCCCACAGCACCAGTGCTCAGTCCCAGGTATCACCCACCCACACCTGAAGGAGAGGCTCTCACTTCCGTCTCCCACCTGCACCCCCACCCTGAGCCTCAGACCACCTACCGGAGCTGCTCCTCCCCCATGTGGTCAATGTTCAAGGGCTTTTTACGCTCAGACAGGATCCGCAGTTTCATCTCCCTTCCTGTCTGCCGCTTCCCGCGCTTCTGTTCTGCCTGAGGACAGACTGGCCTCAGGACTGGAGAACAGATCTCCAGACACAACCCATGCTACATACCATGGTCCTGTGCAAGCTACACCCAGGTCACAGGAGCTTGAACACCAGGCTCCTCCCCCAGACCCAGGGCTCCGGGCTCTGCCCTCCTCCCTCAGACCCAGGCCTCAGACCCAGGCTCCAGGCCCCGCCCTCCTCCCCCAGACCCAGGGCTCCGGGCTGCGCCCTCCTCCCTCAGATCCAGGCTCCAGGCCCCGCCCTCCTCCCTCAGACCCAGGGGTCCAGGCTCCTCCATCCTCAGACTGGGGGGGTCCATGTCCAGCTACTCCTCTATCCAAGTTTAGAAGTTCTGACCCTCCACTCCCTCCTCCCTCAGAATAAGATCTGAAGCTCCTGCCAGTCAGACTCACCTTGACCAGGTAACCCCCAAAGTGGGCCCCCATGTTGGATAGAACCTTTTTCTTTTTGGCATCATCCTCTGCTCGCTTCTTGGCCTCCTCTTCTTCTTTCCGCATCTTCTCCTCCTGTGGAATAGAAGATTCACCCATGGAGCTGAGCTAGCTGCACCAGTTTGTAATCCCAACACTCGGGCAGGCTGAAGAAGGAAGATTGCAAGTTCGAACCCAGCCTGGACAACTCAGCAAATTAGTGAAACCTCGTCTCAAAATCAAAAGTAAAGGGGCCAAGGCATAGCTCAGTGGTTAAAGTGCTTGCTTAGTGTGTATAACGCCCTGGGTTCAACTCCCCAGTACCACACATGAATCAGGCAGGCATGGTGGTGCAAGCCTGTAATCCCTGCGCTGGGGAGGAGGGCAGGTGTATTATTGTGAGTTCAAGGTCAGCTTAGGCTACACAGTGAGTTCAAGACCAGCCTGAACTACATAGTGAGACCCTGTCTTAAATAAATAAAAAGGGCTGGGGATGTAGCCCAATCTAAAGGCCCTGGATTGGATCCTGAAAAAAAGAAAAGAAAAACAAGGTTCCCCCCTGGTCTCCTGGGTCATGGGGGAATGTCGTAGCGAAGAGGGCAGGCGGGGCTCAGCTCTGCACCGATGAAGGCAGGACAATGCAGGATCATCAGAGCCAGGCCAGAGAGTAAGTGCAGCTAAAATGCGGGAGTCCCCTCCTGGCCCTTCCAGGCAGGCAGTGTGACACCTACCTGTCCCACCCCTCTCTGGGCCTTACTGGGCTCCCATTGATTGTATGTTGATCTATTTCAGTGGTGCTGAGATCGAACCCAAGGCCTTCACTCTGTGCTCCATCACCGGCTCATTCACTATTTTTTATTTTGAGGCAGGTTTTCACCAAGTTGCTGAGTTTCCCAGGCTGGGCTCAAACTCACAACCCTGTGGCTCACAGAATGCTAGGTTTATAGGCCTATGCCATCAGACCCAGATCCTCGCATCGAATATTAAATCATGCCAGCTATCGTGGTGCATGCCTATAATCTCAAACCTCAGAAGGCTGGGGCAGGATGATAACCATAAGTTTGTGGCCAGCTTGAGCTACATAGTGAGTTCAGGGGCAGTCTAGGCCATGTTGTGAGACCCTTTATCAGGAAACCAATATGGGCCTGGTAGGATGCAGAACTGTCAGGTCTGAAACCCGGAAAGTCCCCAGCAAGCCAGAAGAGTTGGTCTTTGTGAAGTGCTTGAGCCCCTTGATCCAGCCATGCCTGAAGCTTCTGAGAAGCCTTAGATTTTTTTTATAGGAGCCCAGCAAATTCCCTTCCTGCTGAATTCAATTATGGTTCGGTTTCCATCTGTTCTTACAGGAAGATACTTAGGTAACACAGCATAAGGACTTCCTGAGAACCACAGGGAGGACCGCAGAAGCCAGGTGACAAGCCACACTGGGTCTGCGGGATCTCTGGGAGGGACCCACCGCCAGCTTGGCCTGCCTCTCGCGCTCCTTCTCGGTTCTGAAGCGCTGCTGCTCGGCTCTCTCCGCCCGGCGGCGCTCCTGCGGGAGGCAGGAGAACGAGGAGTTGCAGAGGCCAGCCAGTCCGCCCCCAGAAGGTCAACAGTGGAGGCGAAAGCTGGGCCCACAAGGCCTGCCATCCCAGCCCTCTGCGAGGCTGAGACAGGAGGATCGCCAAGTTTGAGGCCGGCCAGGGCAACTGTAGAGGCTTACCAGGACTCTGTCTCAATTTTAAAAGGGAAGCGGGGCGGGGCCGCAGCTCCGCGCGAAGGCCTGGGTAGGCTCACTCACGATGCGGTCCTTCAGCGCGATGAGCTCTTCCTCCTCCTTCTTGCGCTGCTCGAAGTGCACGTCGATGAGCGTCTGCAGCTCCAGGAGGTCCTTCTCCATGCGCTTCCGGTGGATGTCCTGTGGCCGGCGGCAGGGTGAGAGCAAGCCCCACGCGCTCAGTCGGCGCCGAGGTCACCCGGGCCGCAGGGCGGGAGGGACTTAGTCCGCTACTTACATCGAAGTCCACACGTTCCCCTTCGGGGATCTTCGGGGGGATCAGGGGAGGCACCACAGGACGGCTGCGGGACCGAGGAGACCAAGGTCGTGAGAAGCGGGGCTCTCCCTCGGCTCCCCCAGCCCTGGCCCGCCGGGCTTCGCAGCTGCTGCGCTCCTGAACCCACTGCAAGGGAACTGCCAGTGTCTCTGTGCGGGTTGCAGTCACGACCCCAGCCAGCACAGGTGGGCGGGTGGCGGGCTCGAGCCCAGCCTGCCAGCTCAGAGACTCGGAGACCACGACTCAGAATTAAACAGAAGGAAAGGCTTGGGGTGGAGCTCAGGGCACCTATCCTGGGTTCACTCCCCAGTGCCACAATAATTAAAGTGAAATATCTTACTATGTCATACTAGTTACACGGGTTACATGTTGAAATGACCATATTTCGGATATATCAGCTTGGATAAAATATGTCATGACAATTTAATCTTAATTTTATCTCTTTGGGCATACTGTTTAAAAGGGGGTTCGCATGGGTCTGGAGAACAGCACAGCAGTTAGCGCCTCTGCCTAGCAGGCTCAAGACCCTGCGTTCTATTCCGCAGCACCACACAAGCCGGGCATGGTGGCCCATGCCTGGAATCCTAGCACTCAGGAGGCTGAGGCAGGACTGCTGTGAGTTTGAGGGCCAATCTGGGCTATGTAGTGAGCTCAGAACCAGCCTGGACTACAGAGTAAGACTCTGTCTCTGAGAGAAAAAGAAAAAAAACAAGGACTAGTAAACATTCAAAGTCACACTGTCATGCGAGTGCCTGAGGGTCAGACTTGGGCCCTTTGATCCTGGGGGGCCTCCCTACTCAGCTCCCCACTCCTCTGGTTCTCCTGGTCACCTGCCTCTCTGGCTGCCCCACCTCTCCAAGGCCCTCCAAACTGTCCTGTATCCTCTTTTCATTCACAGGACCCTCATATGATCAATGCCACCACTCTGGTGACCTCAGTGACCATCCCTCCCAGGTCCCGCCTGTAAAATGGTGTGCTGTTTGCGTAGGCTGATATTACCACTAGGTGACGCATGATACCCACTATAAGGTCAGTGCTAGGTGAGTGGTTGTTCACTGAGAACATGGCTCAGGGAATAAGGACAAAAAAAAGTCTACACATGTTCAGCACAGATTCACTGCATGCCTGTAGGGGTGTAGGGGACTTGGGTGGGGGGGTGGTACTGGGGATCAAGTTCCTGGTCTTCACACTGAGCTACATCCCCAGCCTGTTTTTTATTTTTTAACTTTTATTTTGAAACAGGATCTCGCCAAATTACCAAGTAGCCCAAACTGGGCTCAAACTTATATCTTCTCCTGCCTCAGCCTCCCAGAATGCTGGGAAACAGGCCTACAACCCCAGATGCAGCTACCCCTTGTGCTATGGGCCCCTGGCCTGGCTCACATCCAGCACTCTCCAGTACACTAGCCCTTCTGCCTCTATCAGTCAGCAGATCCCACACCCCACAGGACAAGATGCAGACAGGATCCACACCCCAACCCCAGCCCAACAGAAAGTTCTGGAAGATGTGCTGAAGGAAGGTTGGGGGGTTGTCACCTTTACCACAGCCCCCTCCTTCCCTCTCCTCCTACGTAACCCATCTCCAAGATGAAGCAAGGGGGACATGACAGGCCCCCTTCCCCATGACTCTCACCTTGGTTTGGGGCGTTCCTCCTCTGTTGGAGACGGGGGGGGGGGGGGGGGGGGGGGGGGGGGAAGGGATGGAAAGAGACAATTAGCAAGAGTCTGGAGGTGGGGCCCTGGGAAAGAACTCCCCACACCTAGGCTCCAGGTGCCCCAAGGGCCCTAAAGTGCAGTGCGGACCATGGAGTGGGGGGAAGGGAGAGCGAAGGGGAGGCGGGACACACGCGTGAGATATACATTCAGCGCTGGGGTGAGGAAGCCCCTTTGCTGGGGACCCAAAAGGCCACACCTCCAGACTCTTCCTTTGGATGGCCAGAACCCGCCTGTCCTCCACCCAGACCAGCAGTCTTTCTCTTTCTGCACCAACAGAATTCCGTCCCAGCCCCTCCTCTATGGGGACACAGCCCCTCCATCCCTCCAGCTCCATCCCCAACCTTTGAATGTATATGGGGAAGATGAGGGGGCGAGGTGGCGGGCTCTGCAGACATCTTTTCTGTTCTGTTCTGTTCTGTTCTTTCTTTCTTTCTTTTTTTTTTTTGTGATACTGGGGATCCAACCCAGGAACTTGTCCATGGGCTACATCCCCAGCCCATGTTTTAGTTTTGATGTTGAGACAGGGTCTCCCAAAGTTGCCTAGGCTGGGCTCGAACTTGCAATTCTCCTGCCTCAGCCTTCTAGAGTGCTGGGATTACAGACCTGCCTGCACCACCATGCCCAGCACCTTCTGCAGGTTGGCACCACCGGGCGGACTAAACATTAACCCTTTGGAGGAGCGTTCCTCGGCAGGGATCAAGGTGTGGGTGTCGGCCCTTTAAGGAAGGGAAAGGGTTAAGGCCGCGCAAGGCCATTTCCCTCGCAGCCACCAGAGGGCGCCAGGGCGCTAGGGGCTTAAAGGGCCGCGGGCGGGAGGATTCCGGGGTGCGGAGCGGGACGGAGTGGGACAGTCCCGATGGCGACCATCGGGGACCCGGCCGCGACCCCGGGAAGCGAAGCAGCGCGGTTACCTCGCTCTGCCGCCGGCTCCGGCTCCTCGTCGGGGGCTGGAGAGGGCGGAGGCGGGCGCGGGAGCGGGGAACGGCCACGCGGGTGGGGGACCGGGGAGAGAGGGACAGGTGGTTAGCGGCGGGCGCGGGGACCCGGGCCCCGCCCCCCCGCCCGGGGCCACTCACCTTCCTCCTCCTCCTCCGCGGGCTCCTCCTCTGCAGGGGGCGGGCAGAGGGGGCGTCAGGGCTGGGGTGGGGCGGGGACGAGGAGCGGGGACCAGGCGCGGGGAGTGCGGGGCTGACCCAGCCCGAGGCCCCAGGGGGCCACAGCGCCACCGCCGCCCACCGGAGTCCCAGCCCCAGGCGACCGGAACACTCACCTTCCGCCTGCTCCCTGGGGACCAGGATGAAAGAGGAGGGGACAGTTAGACACCTCGGGCTGCAGGGGGGCCACTTCCCCGCCAGACCCCTCCCGGCAGCAGCACTCACTCCTCGTAGTCCTGTTCTTCCGCGTCCGACATCCTGCTGCCACCTGAGGGCAACGGAAGGAAGGGTGAGTGCACTGGGGTCCCCAAAAGGGGGGCTGAGGGAGGAGACTCAGGAGGAGATGCGGGATGGCTGAGGGATGGGGGACCCGGGCCTGGAGCCCTGGGTCTGAGAGATGAGGGCGGGGCCTGGAGCCCTGGGTCTGAGGGAGGAGGCCTGGGGACAAAACCCTGAGCCAGACTTGAGGACAGGGCCCAGCACCCTGCAGCCGACCCCGCCCCCTCCCCACAGCTGTCTGCCTTTGTCCTGTGACGGGTCTGTGGGAACCCGATCCAGGGGGATTAGGAGGTACTGGACAAGGGACAGTGGCTCGAAGACAATAGCTGCCCCGCCTGGTGCTATTTTGGGGATGTTCTAGATGGCAGTAAAGGACTTTTCCTAAGAAGGGATTTCAGAAGAGAAGGGGGCTTGTGCCACCGCTAGTTGCACCATCCCCCCTGCAGCCCGCACCCCCTCCTCTCTGGCTGGTTCCCCTTCCCGCTTTCACCTTTTCACCTTCACCCACATCCGCAGAGACGAGAGGGAGGGCAAGCAGCTTCTGTCCCCAGACCTCTCTCTGAACCCATTATCTGTGACCTTCCAGCTCCACCCCCCCCAAGTCCCAGTGCCCACAGGTTATAAGAATCTAGCTTATGATGTCCCTGGTTTCTGCAGCTAGCAAGACCCCATATCTCCGGATTCTGAGACCCCACATCATGACAGTCCAGGTGTGGGTCCTGTCACCCTCAGACCCAGGTCTTAGCCCTGTTGAGTTCTAAAACTCACTTTATGAGCACTCAAAAAATCTGATACCCAGCTAGGTTCCATGGCACAGGCCTGTAATCCCAGCACTCTGGGAGGCTGAGGCAGGAGGATCACAAGTTAGAGCTTAGCCTAAGCAACTTACTGACTTAGCAAGACCCTACCTCAAAATCAAAAACAAAAAATTGGCTGGAGATGTAGCTCAGTGCAAAGGCCTTGGGTTTCATCCTAAGTACAACAAAACAAACCGAACAACAACAAAGACAAAACAAAATCTGAATACCCAAGCTCCAAGGCCCCATTCCTAGAACCCCATTTTCTGAGACACCCCCCAGACCCCTCATTCCCCTGATACACTTGATCTCAGTTCCTAAATCTCCATACCTGAAGTCTGATCTACCCCACATACCCCTGATTTCTGAAATTCCCTCCGGCTCTGAGACCTTTGCCATCCCAGGAGGCACCCCCAGCTTCTGTAACCCACAAACCCTAAATGATTCCCCCTCCATCCCAAGTCTTCCCGAAGTCTGAGCCTCTCAGATTTCCAGACATTGACCCTTTCCCTCTCCAGCCTCATCTGGAGGAGACAGGCTGGCTGTAGAGACCCCAGAAGGTTACCTAAGGCTGGGTCCCCGGAGCTGAGTCGAGTGGTGATCCTGGCTCAGGGTGCAGATGCCACCCGGATTTATAGCAGGACATTCAGCCGGCCCCTCCCCCAGGAGGAGGGGAGAGGATTCCTGTGCTCAGACTCAGAGTCCCCAGCTCTGAGGCTGCCCTGCCCCTCTGCATTCTGGGTCCTGACTGCCCCAAGACCCCTCTCCCAGCCCATCAGCACCCAGATCCCCCAGGCAGCACACAGCACCCAGGGCTTTGAAATCCCCCGTGGGATACCCAGTAGGTCCCTAGGGAATGCTTAGTGACAAAGGGGTACATGGATGTGTCCCGTTTCCATCTCTCCTTCCTCTTCTCTAGGTCTCCCTTTCCTCGAGCCCTGTTTCTGGAGTCTGTCTCCCATCTTGGCGGCGCTCTGCACCTCTTTGGGACCCTCTGTCTCAGTTGGTCTCTTCATCTCGCCTCCCTGCCCCCACTCCTTTGTCTGCCACCAGGATTCCACCATGGTGACAACAGGCGCTAAAACTGGGAAGCAGGTGTGGGGAGGGGGAGGGGAGGGGATGGGGTGTCCTCACGATCCCAACCCTCCTCCATCTGACACTGATCTTTTTCCCGTACCTTCCTTCCCCCTTTCCAGCCCAGTCATGACCTTGACCTCAGGGGAAGCAGCCCCTCAGCCCTGCAGGGTGCCATCCCCCAGGGCCTCGGCCTCATTGGGCCTCCTCTGTCTGGCTGGGGTCTGTTGGCCTCCCTCGCTTCTGCCTGGGCCTCTGTGTAGCTCCCCATGGCTTGCTGTCTGCATTTCTTTTTCTTTTTTTCCTGTTTTACTTTGAGACCTGGCCTCAAGAAGTTGTCATATTGCCCCAGCTGGGCTCCAACACCTCATTTCCGGCTTGCGGCTGCTCCTGCTCCGTGTGGGCTGTGCTCTGCCTGAGGCTCAGAGCCTGTGTCTCTTTCTCAGGGTCTCTGCAGTTGTCCCTGGCTGGGTTTCCTCGCCTTGCAGGCCTCCACCTCCGAGACACCCCTTCCCCCATCCATGTGCCTCTGAGCAGGCAGAGCCCCCTTTTCCCTTGCTTGTACCCCTCTCTCTAGCTCCATCCTTTTCTTTCCTGTGTATGTCTTTGGCTCGGCCTCCCTGTGTCTCCTGGCCTTGTACAAAGCGTGATAGAAAAATATGGTATGTTTACATTTTTTACAGATTTACTATAGTAAAAGACCCATTTCCCTCAGAATCCCCCTCCCCTACCACACCTATCCATGGCTCTGGCACCCTGAGAATGCAGCTCTGGAAGTCCTCTTCCCAGAGTGTCTCTGGTTGTGCTGGTGTGGCCACCGGGATAGTCTAAATCAGTTCAAAACACTGACCTTTCGTGGTCATTTTGACCGGGAAGAGCCAGGAGCCACATGGCACCGGATCTGGTGACTAAGGTGGATGAGGACACACTGCCATGTTTTTACAAGCCTGCCTTTCTGTTGGACAGCACTGGGCACAGCAGTCACTGTGTAATTTGGTCCCACTTGTAAAGACCCTCAAGAAGGAGCTTCCAAAACTGCTTCAGAGAGTGGTGAAAGCTATGGGGTGTGTTCCAAGGAGGTGGGGGGGAGGGGAGCGGGGGTGGCAGCATTTTTTTTTCTTTTTTTTGAGACAGGGTCTTACATAGGCCTGGCTGGTCCTGAATTTTCTCTGTAGCCCAAAGCCCAGGCTGGCCTTTGACTCATGGCAATCCTCCTGCGTCAGCCTCCCAAGTGTTGGGATTACAGGTATGTGCGACCATGTGCAGCTTTATGTGATACTGGGGAATGGACCTCAGGGCCGTGCACTTGCATGGCAAGCGCTTTAACCACAGTGCTACTCCTCCAGCCCCGGGGGCAGCATTTTGAGGATGATTACTGGCAAAGGCTTTCACTATAATAGAACATTTTCATTTAGATACACGCCCCCCCCCCCCCCCCCCGCCCACCGTGGCTTGTGAGGAGCCTGTGTGTGCTGAAGCAACCTGCCAGCGGCAAGGGGGTGCCCCACGTTGGAACCCCACTCCCTGGGATTGGATGGAGGGATCCCCTTCCGCATTCTCCTTCCATGATCTGAGGCCCAGAGTAGAGGACACCGTGTCACTTCCAGCTCAGAGAGAACCTTTTTATTTCTCAGGCAAGGCCCAACGACAGGCAGCGGCACCTCAAGCCTCGAACTTCTTCTTGCGGCCCTCCATGCCACTCAGTGCATCAATGTTCTTCCGCCAGTCCCCAACCTCCCGGTTCTCCTGGGGACCAAGGTTGCGGTCAGGCTTTTCCAGGCCTTGGTTTCCCAGGTGACCCACCCACGTGCCCTCCTCTACTCTGGGGGCTCACCACGAACTCTGTTTCCTTCAAACAGCACCTGGTTGCAGGGGATTCTTTGAAATCAGCCTTCCCTAACCCACCCCCAAGGGGAAAGGCAGGAGCCAAGGAAGTGCAGGTGCTTTGTCGGCCTTGTCACTGCACCCGTGGCCCCTCCTTGCTCAGCTCTGCTCATAACCACGCTGATCATTTAGGAAAGTTGCCAAACAAGGGTTACTAGCCCTAATTTCACCTGCACTGTCCCCTCACCCTTCAAGACTGGGAGCACCAAATAAGAGTCAGAGATGCTCAGCTGCCAGAGTTAGGACAGTAATGGCATTCTCATAATCCCAGCATGCTGTGCTTGTGTTCCTTTTTATCATGTCTTTATTTGTTTGAGACAGGGTCTTGCTCTGTAGCCCAGATTGGCCCTGAACTCACTATGGAACCCAGGCTGGCCTTGTACTCACAGCAGTCCTCCTGCCTCAGCCCCCCTAGTGCTGGGATTACAGGTGTGCGCCAATATGGCTGGCTTTATGTAGCACTGGGGAATCAAACTCAGGGCCTTGCACTTGCAAAGAAAGCATTTTAACCACTGTGCCATTCCTCCAGCCTTCCCTCATTTTAAAAATTATAGTTCTAGGGATTAAACCCAGGGCCTTGCGCACACTCAGCAAAGCTGCCCTCCCGCCCTGCATCCCCAGCCCTGCCTTTCCTTTGGCTTCCCATCTCCCACCTACATCTCTGGAACTTCCCATTGTGGGCTCTTTGCCAGTCCCCCTAGCTCCAAACACTGTCTGCCCTCAGGCTGGACCTGAGGGTTGATGTCCCCCACCGGCCCGGACTCACCTTCTCGGTGTCCTCCTTCTTCACCTGCTTGAGGTGGGCACGCAGGTCTAAGGACTCCTTGGCCCGGGTTCCTAGCAACGCCTGCATCATGGCATCTGCAGAGATCCGCACCCTCCGCAGGGTGGGCCGCTTAAACTTGCCACGAAGGTCAAAGATCTTCTGGGTCAGGTCTGCGATCTGAGGGCAGTCAGCCATGTGGGGATCGAGAGGGCCCCCTCTGCTTCCTCTGTACCCCACACTTCCCCTCCTGTCCCTACCCTGCACCTGGTACCAGGCCTGGCCCATCTTCTTCCAGCGCAGGCTCTGAGGCAACCTCTAATCCCACCTGATCTCAGGATGTCTGACACATGACCATCCAGCAGCAGTCACTAGCCCCCCACCCACCCCTGAAGCCATTTACCAAAACTTAGCGTGCCAGCACCCAGTGCCACAACACAGGCCATGGTTCTCACACCAGGCCTTGGATGTGCCCTCCGCAGGAGGTACCCTTCCACACCTGTGTGTGTGTGCGCATGTGTGCGTGCATGTGTGTACACACTAGAGGTGCTCTCACTGAGCTATATCCACAGCCTATTTTTATTTCTGATTTTGAGACAGGTCTCATTAAGACACTAAATTGCCCAGGCTTGGCTCAGACTTGTGATCCTCTTGCCTTAGCCTCCCAGAGTACCAGGATGACAGGTCTGTGCCTCATGCCTGGCTTCAATCTCATCTTTCTGCTCACACCCTGCTCACAGAGCTGCACGGGGCACCGGGAATCCCCGACAAAAACAGCTTCAACCACCAAGCTGAGGCCACAGGCCAGGGAGGCTCCTTGCCCAGCTGTGAAGGTCCCCAGGCACACAGTGCCTCCCACCTCTGTGATGTTCTTGGTAACTTTGGCCTCCACGTCATATCTCTCCTCATCCACCTTGTCCACTCTGGCGTGGAGCTGTCGGCACAGGTCCTGGTGAAGGAACGTGCACACACTGTGGGGGGAGGGCTGGAGCCTGGACCCTGGGGGTGTGGGGGAGGGGGAGGGCCTGGACTCTGGGTGTGTGGAGGAGGGTTGGAGCTCAGGCTCTGGGTGGGTGGCAGGAGGACTGGGGCCTGGACCCTGGGTGTGTGGGGGGCCCGGACCCCTGGGTCTGAGGGAGGAAAGGCTGAGGGGTGAGCAGGAGGTTCTGAAGGACTGGACTTGGACTCTAGGGCACTGCAAACAAAGGGGACCACGGGCCCACGGGCCCAGAGTCCTGAGACTTTGGTAGATTTAAGGCTGGGTTTTCAGATTATAGGTGGCTGACATCAAACTGCCATATTGGACCCCTAGGTTCTGGGCAGAGGAGGGATTTGCCCTCCGCTTGAGAGTCCTAAGGAAAGCAGGGCCACAGACTAGGAACTTGGTTGCTGGGCTGGTTAGGAGCCCACGCTTGTGGCCAGTACCTGCAGCTCTGCGAAGCCCAGCCCTGCCAACTCCAGAGGCTGGCACCGCGTGCTCAGAGCGCGCCCTTTCTCCCCGCGCCGGTCCTCCGCTTCCCGCTCCAGCTCCTGCTTAGCAATCTGCAGCATCAGGGTCTGCAGAACGGTGGTGGGAGGGGACCACAGTCACGGCCCGGATAGAGCTTTGTCCTTGGTCTCCCAGAGAGAGACCCAATCCCCTGAGATTGGGTTCTGGCACTGAAAGAACCTTGCCTCCTCTGGGCGTGCTCTCCAAATAAAGCCACGCCCCGAGCGCCCAAGCTCCGCCCACCCCCACCCCCCCATCCCCAAGCTCCTCACCTTCAGCTGCAGTTTTCTCGAGGCGGAGATTTTAGATTTTTTCTGTCATGGTGACAAGCAGCAGGGAAGAATCGAGGAGGAAAATCCGGAGGCGAACGGTGGGTGGAACTTCCAGCACCACCCACTCAGGCAGATCCAGACTTGGGCCAATCTTCAACTTAGCCTCGGAGTCTGGGGGGAGCCCCGCTCCCCAGCCCCACGCAACAATCTCGGGCTGGGACTTTGGATGGGCACCGTTTATCATTCCCTACCGGGTCGGGGATGGCGGAGCTCTCCCCAATCCGAACCCGAGCCTGGAGTATCTGCCACCCACTCACTTGTCCCTCCCATCACAACCAAGGCCCCACCTGCCCCGCCCTCTGGAGGTCCCCCTACCTTGGCATGCGGCTCCGTGGCATAGGCTCGGTAGTTGGCAGAGGAGCGGCGTCGGACGGGCGCGGGCCGTGGTTCCCCTGCCTGGGAAGCAAGTCCAGACAGTGTCATCAAGAACTACCCAGTCCTTCCAGGTCACCCGTCCTGGAGCTGAAGCCACTGCCCTCCCAC